>JAGFPH010004812.1:70948-85912 GCA_018207615.1 Philaenus spumarius | reverse complement strand
CAAGTTTTGGTTAGTATTAAACACTTGCAAGTGTGCGTGTAGTTTTTGATTTATATATAAATCAACTACAGACGATTTAAAAAAAAAAAATTGCATGCATGTTTCAAGAAAGATTCAAGATTCAAGATTTTTTTATTCCACACATAAAATATAAAAATATATTCCAGTTAGTAAATATAAAAATTAAGTTTCATTTGAACTTACGTAGTCTTCAATTGCTTCTATAGTTTCTTGTAGCCAATCAACAGAGACTTTGTCATCTTCAACAACACAGGAAATTTGCAGTTTGTGAATTCCATACGCTAAAGGAACTAGTTTCGCTGAAAAACAAAAATTACATCGGTAGAATTAAAATCAGTGTAGCAAAGCTTATTACACACAGCTCTTTAGAATGAAAAATACTTTAACATATACCCTGCCTTGATAAGCAAAGTCTGTCGGGGGAGTAGCCTTGGTAGGCCGCAAAATCTTGATCAAGTCAATGGGAATCATGCGGATTTGCCATGACAGTGCTTGACACAGCGAGTCTATTGCAGTTACAATCATCAAAAAACGAGTAAACCTTTTTTTGGTGACAAAAAAGTGTAGCCTACAGTTGTAACGTTTCAAAACGCAAGTAATTTCAATGAGAACTAATATTGAAGTTTGTACTGGGTTATTAGTATTATTGTATGGGAAATAAGTCATTATTACCATTAAGATAAAAAATGTAAATATTAGTACCACTTTCCCATTTTTACAAATATAGGTCTACTACAAATAAAACAGCATTAAGTTATATAACAATAACTTTGACATGTAAGTATTTATTATTAACCTTAGAACTGTTGGTGCTAATGTTTTTGCAACGCCAAGCCATTTCGGTGCGTGTGCAAGCATATTTTCAAAAATTCACCAAATATAGTAATTATAAACCAATCCAAAAGTGTTCCATAGCTTTTTTGTAGATAAAGGTTCAAATAATTTATACATGCCAGTAAAAAAATGATTGATGTAAAATTTACAAAGTTATTTGCTCAACAAACAAAAAGAAAAAGTTCAACTTTATGCCTACATAAAAAGTAGTAAACATTTTTTGAAATTTTTTTCATAAATGTAAAAAAGTTTCGTTATTTAGTTCTGAATAGAACTGTATAAAAATATTTATCAATTTCAAATTTCTTATCTTGAAAACACCAGTTTTTATGTTCCTACTGTAAGACTGCTAACAAAACTAGGCCTAGTTTGAATATTAATTTAGGAATATATCCTTTGCCCAAATATGAAATATTATTATAAGAAAGTGTAGAAAATAAATCATAGAATTTATCCATACACTTGTAAATTCTCATTTTGTAAACTACTGCACATTGTATTACTTGTTTCACAAAATTAGAATAAACTGCCAAAAGTTTGTGCGGGTAAAGACAATACAAAGTAACAGGTAGAAGAGTGTGGAAATCAGACTTGTGTTGTGATTCCAAGCGGAGGTTTGAATTCTACGAGAGTCTGTATTTCCCACTGCTGTATGAATAACATCTAACCAGTAAAATCTAGTTTACTTTACACCAAACGAAAGATCGAAGTTTTCCCTACAAAACGATAAAAGATATCAATAGAAATACAACCAATTGTAAGCAATATCTCAAATGCAAAATGTGCTGTTTCATTGGTTGCAAACTGTCCAATTGCAAGGGTTTACAAAAACCTTTATATTTTTGAAGAGTGACGTCTGATTGGAAGGCAGTTTTAGAAATCATCATTTAGGTATCATCAACGTATCTATGGTAAGATATTATTCTGTCAGAATATCTTACCATAGATACGTTGATGATACCATCATTCTATTCAACGGCAGTAATAGACAATTGCAACTTTTAAATAATTTCATGAACAGTATGCACCCTAACTTGCATTTCACGATGGAAACGGAAACCAATGAAAGTCTTAATTTCCTCGACTTAACTGTCACTAAAACACATGACGGAATTTCTTTCAAGATCTACAAAAAACCAACGACCTCAGACTTGACGATACACGCAACTTCCCATCACCCGCAAGAACAGAAAAGAGCCGCATACAATAGCTTTGTTCACCGACTCTTAACAGTACCCATGTCCCAGGACGATTATAACGAGGAGTTACAAACAATTCAATACATAGCCGTGACTAACGGGTATGACGTGAACATGGTAGACAAATTGATCATTAATCACAAAAATAAATATAAAAGACCAAAATTAACAGCAGAGAATAAACAAAAATACATCGCATGTGAGTTTGGGGATATACTAAACCATAAACTAAGAAATGTAATGGCTAAAAATAATATCACTGTTACATTTAAAACAACCAACAATCTCGCAAATGTTTTAAACACGGAAAAGCGTTGCAAGGTGGACGATAAACAGAAAACAGGAGTTTATAAATTGACCTGTAACGAATGCCCCTGTTTTTACATAGGCCAAACTGGACGACCATTCATTAAAAGGTTCAAAGAACACCTACCTTCCAAACCCCAAAAAATCAAGTTATGCCGAACATCTTATTGATAACACACATACGTACACGGATTTTGACAATAAAATGAGCATTTTGCACGTATGTAAGAAGGGGCGCGTCATGAATACTTTGGAAGACTATGAAATTTACAAAGCCAGAATAAGCATGGCTCCACATTTGCTAAACGACCAATTAGCCTTTCAATCAAATATAATCTACGATACCATCATTAACGCCGGAAGGGCAGGACAAAGTTTGGCAAATAAATAAGATAACGGCAGAAGCAGCTTCAGTTAGTGACTAACCTCCATGACGTGCATGTCAGATGCGTAAATTGAACTTTTAATAAATTTTAACGATCTCCACTCGGAGCTATTATATGTTTTTATTAATGTTTTTGTGTTGTAAAGTGTTTACCTGAGGATGGGCGAATGCCCGAAACCGCGGTCGTAAAATAAGAAGTGAGAAGGAAGGATTAGTTGACGTACCAAACTAAGGTAATATTGATTATTATTAATTTCTTTGTGTTTTATTCGCACGGCATTAGGTTTTAAAAAAACTACAATTTTAAAACGATGATTCATATGTAAATATACGTTTTAGAACAAATTTGTAAATAGAAAAATTAAAGTTTAAATCGTTTCCTTTCCAACACTTTTTGTTTTATTGTGATTAGATGATTTTTAGAGGGTGAAATATTCAATACAAAGTAGAGTTGTCAATTGAGTAGTGTGAGACCTAGGCCAAGAGCTTTGACTGCTCATTATTACATTTTTAATGAAAATAACACAAAAAAGGTAATTTTTTATAAAAAACGTAATGAATAAGATTTGCAGATAGTTTCATTTCCTATCTAATGGTATAATTGTCAAAACTATTGAACGAAGGGTAACAGTGTATTGCATGAACACTAATGGAGGTCGTTTTACTGTTAACCCTTTGTTCATCATTTTGGCGGCTTTATCATTCGATAAATAATCAAACTAAGGACAAGAAATTATTTTTGACATTTTAGACTTTTAACAAATAGACTAAACCATGTCCATAGCCATTGGTCAAGCCGTTCGAGAAATTATGCAGTAAGAAAAGAAAATGGTGGATGGTTGTTGAAAGAATCGTATGTTTATAGGAAGTTTTTCTTTATTATGACCACCCCTTAAATTATCTCTGTATTTCTACACTTTACACTCCAAAACTGTAAAACAAGGTTTCACTGTAGTGGAGTGAAAATTCGGTTGCCCACTAAAAAAGCAGTGAGTCCATCAAGGATTTGACTACTTCTACAACCGAAAGAAAATCCAAAAGAATTATAGAAACAAATTGAGGATGAAAACAGAAGGATATTTATTACTTCTTACTGAAAGCTTATCTTTTTACTTTGTTAGTCACGTATCATGTAAACTTACTAAGCCAACAAAACTTAAATTAGAAATGACACTGTGCTTACAACAGAGTGTGACTGAAGCTTGCAAATACGTTTGATAACTGCATCAAACAATCAAAAAGGTTTTGATATAAAACACATGGTTATAGGAATAAGTTATGATTTACACATTACCCATGCTCATGACTGCAATCTACTAGGTGAGTTCAAAAAGTAACAGGAATTTTCTTTTATTGGAAAGAATTTGATTTATTTGTCTAGATCAATGTTATCACCTTCAAAATAGTCCCCAATAGATGATAGCATTTCTTCCAATCCTTGAAACGCTTCTGAAACTCGATCTTTGGGATAGCATTTAACTCTCTGAGTGATGCACTTGAATGCCCACACTGGGACAACTGAGCCTTAGTTTTGATGCCATATCCATAAACCCATGTTTCAGTAGTTCAGTACCGCTGTTGGTTTCGTTTAGCGACGCCTGAGCAACTTCCGTTCGCCACTGTTTTTGTTCGAAATTCAATAATTGAGGAACAAATTTTGATGCTGCACGTTTCATACCCAAAACATCCGAAATAATTTCATGCCTTGAGCAAATTGATATGCCAACATCATCACCGACTTTTCTGATTGCGATTCGGCGATCGTTTTTAATAATTTCTTTTACTTTTCCCAAGTTTTCACTGGTTGTTGATGTGCTGGGGCGTCTAAGGCGGTCGCCATCTTCATCACTGCCTTCTTGGAAACGCTTATACCACTCGTAAACCCTTGTTTTACTCATACCTGTCTTCCCAAAAACTTTATTTAACATTTTGAAAAAATTGCTGCACTTTATTCCATTCTTATAGCAAAATGCAAATTCTCTGATCCATTTTTAAAATAAATTAATAATATCCGATCATACCAGAACACATGTAATCTCTTTCTCAGCAGACTAAACATCTCATATGGCTAAAAATGTACATATATTTTTCAGACATGTTTACCAACACAATAACAAAAAATCGTGCCATTCAGACTAAACAACTGGCAATATTACAAAATTAAAATTCCCGTTACTTTTTGAACATACCTCGTACTATCAACACATGTAAATAATTATAAGTAATTCTACAATAATGAATATATATGCCTAGAGGAACATGTGCAAGCTCAGATGTATCAGAGAGGTACTTACAGGCTCCCCAGAGCAAGCCATCAGTTGCAATTTTCCTGACTTCTGTTTCCATTAGTTTCATGTCCGTCTCATCGTCCCAAGGTTTCACATCCAAGATGATATTTGATTTTGCGATCAACACAGGTTCTGTAATACAAAATAGCAATTAATATTACATTTTATTCCCTTTCTGCACAATAATTGATAAACATTTTATAAACAGTTATTTATTTTTTAAATACCGTAATTAGATTTCTAGAAAACAATTTTAAAATTAGAACTTGAAATTGTAATTATAAATGAGTGTCTACCAAATCATGAAAATGTTTTACTATTTGGAGATTTATTTTCTACCAACACATTTAAATTATATATATGACCTAAGTGTCTTACAAAAACTAAAGAAACAAAAATCAAATAACATAACTATATGACTTTGATACGGCACTAAGAAAACTTTTAAATTTTAGATGAAGACTTGCTATTATTGACTAATACAAAAATAAACAAAATGAATAATTTATATTAAGTTCCACCTACACACTTAATACTATTTAGCAATATTAAAATTTAGTAAAAAATTATTTCTAACTTGTATCCGGATAGGAAAGGTGTCTAACATTAAATACATTGAAATTGTTCTTTACGAAAATTTAAGTCAAAAAATCTTGTTTTTAACAACTAAATTCCAAATTGTTACTGGTGTTAAGGAATTTTTACATACTTCAACAATTAAGTTCATTCCCGATGTGAACTTTGGGTTCATCCCAAATGTTTACTTGGGGCAAATAAATTCTAGATTAACATATTGGGGAAGGGCACATTTAAACCAGTTTTAGATAGTTTTTTCTCAGATGGTAGTAAAATAGTTTTACTTTTTGTAATACCATCACTTTCTGCTGGGGGAGGGGGATTACTTCAAATTACCAATAAACACTTACTTTTTGATTTCTTTGCTGCGTACTCGGCTAAACGTTGTTCTTTAACTTTTTTTGCATCAGTATCGTCTTCCTAAATTCGATGATAACAAACATAACACATGTTTAAATACTTTTATAACAAAGTTGTAAATGGTTGTTCAGATGTACATTTAACAACATAAAAACAAACCACAAGAATTTCTTTCCAAAGAATTTTTGGTAAAAAAAACTTTTAAACTGACTACAGCTATTAAAATAAATTTATTTGTAAAATGTGAACTTTTTATAGCGTAGTTTGATAGAACTTGTCATTTCAAATAGAACTTGTCATTTCAAGCATAATTTAACTGGAAATTATTTTTTAGCTCCGTGTTATTGTCACAATGGAGAAAAGACTGAACGCATTGATAAAGGAGCGTGTCAACAATGCGGACATTGGAGAGTATTGCAATAAACGGAACATGGGAAAGAGCACTGTTATCGACTGGCACCTTAAGTGGAAAGATTTTGCCTTCAAATAGTCAAAGAAGAAACAGACTTCTTTAAGGGGTGTTTATTTCTCATTGTTCCTAGTTTGTGAAAAAAAAATCATATCATATAATACGATTACTATTACAAAACCAAATTTCGATTTTTCAATCATTTTAAAGCAATAAATGTGTTAAAAACCATTTTAAAGCTGTAAGTGTTAAAAATGGATATTTCATTTATTAGTGTAAACAATATTTAATAATTATGATTAAAAAAATTCTTACTCTGTAAGCATGTCAAAATGTGAAATCAAATGAAATCTTGTCATATGTTATAATTCACCAAGAAAAGAGAAGATGACTCATAGTAAAAGAGTGTATCCAACCCACTTGCAATGTAACTATTGATTTTAAAACATTTTAGATATTAATTTTACTAAATATTTAGTCTTACAGATCAGACACTATTTCTTTATCATTATTTTTTGGGGCTAATTATTAAAAAAAATAACCAAAAAATCAAAAAGTTTTTTTGCAAAACTTACGAGTGGAAAGATTATGACAGAATACAAATTAGTTTACATCCGAAGTAAAAAATATATACTTTTAACATTTATAGTATTTCTTAACTATGTTTTATTAAAATAATATAATTTGTGTCACTAAAAACTGTTAATGTGTTTAAGATATTAGGAAGCACTCGACACCTAACAATGCTGTAAGAAGGACATTTACTAGAGTATTATAGGTTATTAAAAAAAATTGCTTAAAAAATCTAAAATATTAAATACAAAATTGTAATTGTATTGTAACAGAAAACTCATATTTTAATTTGTTTGATGACAGAAGCAATTAAAATTTGAATAATTTCTCTGTACAATCACCAAGAATAATATTTTATCTTCATTCGTAAGTAGGCCTATGCCTATACTAAAGCTAGGTCATAAAGCAATAAGAGTGTCCATTGTTATCAAAACAAATTCAAGGTTACAAAAATCAAAATTGAAGGCACTTTTATATTGATATTTTGAGCGACGGTGTACAATAAAATTGCAGAAGCCTTATAATTTCTAATGTATATTTTTGTCGCAGTTAACATTTGTACTGAAAGTTAATAACAGATTCAATCCATACCGGCGCGAATGCTGGCACTTGAGCAAACCGCTACTGACCTGACTAAAAAAACAGTACCCAGTACATCTCTGTTTAACACGTTCACTGCTAAGGACGCACGTGTGAGCTTGACACTGAACACTATGAGAAACGGCCGACGCACAGTGCACCGCACGCCGACCCCCTATTGGGAGGATTTTCAATACAGAGTGCATGAGTGCTTCGCACACCAACCGGCATATTATAAGTATTTTCAATACACAACATTGCGTGTTTTGCACGCCAATCGGGAGAATTTTCAATACACAGAGCATTGCGTGCTTCGCACGCCAATTTTAAGCCTATGTGCTATGGATGCACATGTGCGTCCGCTTTAAAATATTAGTGATTATTACGTAGAAAGGTTCAAAAATAAAAATAAAAGTAATTTCTACTCATTTATACTATAAAAAATAAAAGGTCACCTCCTAGCATAGGAAATACAAAATTTGCGTAGCAGTGAACATCCACTAAGGGTGACATAGGCATAACCAGGGAGGGGGGGGGGGGGGTTTGGGGGGTTATAACCCCCCCCATTGAAAAAATATTTCGGACTTTGTTTATATTAAAATACTTAACTTGTTTTCAACACCTATGCAAATGTTAAGCTACAATAAATTATCAATATATTGCTGACATTATCTTTGGTTGAATTGGGCACTAACACTTTATTTTATATAGATGCATTGTACTGTATCAAAGTATAGTGTTCTAAAGGCAGCACACAGCGTTTTCCGCCACAGATTATTTGCCGTCGCCGACATATCAACAGTGGCGCCAAGGACAGTATTAGAGCATACACATTCCTCGGAAAAATAAACAATCTGTTTATTTGCCGCTGACGGTAGCTGTGCAGCGGCTTGCTGCCATTACAATCCATGAATTTTCCATCGTCTCCGCCGAAACAGTGGCAAATGTGACCAAATACACGCCTATTTTCCTTATTTTAGTATTTTTTCGTAGAATACTATCCTTCAGCCGCGTGTGCAGTTCGTCAAATGACAAAACCGACATTCTTAAATAATTGAAAAATGTTTCTTCTAGTTCCTCAAATCGGGAAACACAGTGTAGAATGCTCCAAAATCTTCTCTTCTTTTATTTAATGATTGGACGAACGAAAATAAGTATATTTTTTGCTTCCTTTTCAACCGGCGATGGAATAACAATAAAGCGAGAGTTGCTCTCTGTTCATATCAATAAAACATTAAAAGAAATAATACATTACATAACACACTTCGTGATTAATGAACTAGATACCTCAGTTAATGAATCCCATTGAGACTTTTTATGATCAGGTAAGGTAACTAATCCACAGTCGGTAAAAAAAATGCCATGCGTTACAAGCCTATGAGGTTAGAGGCATCACACGGAAATATTTGGCGGGGGATGAGTCATGGTTGCTAATCTAAATTATTCTAAAGTAGGCCTGAATTATAATTAGAAGTGGAAAATTATACATACCTATATCGTTTTAAAGTACTTTTGGGAAGCCTAAAACGTGTTATTTTGCATCTTAATTTAACCCTAGAACCGGCAATGTTAAGGAAAATGGATTTTTTGGCGTTTGCAAGCATTTTTTCAAAAATTTGCCAAAAGTAGTAAATGAACCATAATCCAAAAGTGTTCCAGATTTTTTTTTTTTTTTTTTGTAGAGAAAAGTTCAAATAATTTATATATATGCTAGTAAAAAAACGATAGATGTAAAATTTACAAAGTTATTAGCTCAAGAAGTAAAAAATGTTCACTTACGAAAGGTAAAAGTCAACTTCAATCTACTTAAAAAGTAGTAAACAGTTTTTTTTTTAATTTTTCCATAAATATAAAAATGTTTTGTAATTTAGTTCTAAATAGAACTGTATAAAAATATTTATCAATTTCAAATTACTTATTTTGAAAACACCAGTTTTTATGTTCCTTACAAGAATGCTATCAAAACTATGCCAAGTTTGAAACGTAATTTAGGAATATAATATACTTTGCCCAAAAATGAAATATTATTATAACAAAGTGGAGAGAATAAATCTAAGAATTGAACTGTATACTTGTAAATTATCTTTTCACAAAAGTGTTTGAATTAGAATTATTTGAATAACAAAAGCGAGGAGAAATATAAAAACATCCCACTCATGTTTGGTGTACAAAGGTTGGATATGAAGCTGTATGGGGAACAACCGTTCATTGAAATTACAGCCTTGGTTTGAGAACGTTAATCTCATTCCCACGCTCATAGATAACAATCCTTTCGAGCAAAACATATTTGGTTCACAGGAAATATTAGCTTGAAGCATTCTTTACACATACATATCAAAATATGTCTAAAAATATACTTCTATCACACAGATATCACGTGTAATTAGTAAGGCTGTTTATTGGTTGGAAAACTGGCCAATTGCAAGGGTCTACAAAACGCCCCACAACTTTAGAACTATTTTTCAGTTTTGATTGGATGGCAGTTTTCGATAAGGGAAAGTGTGATGCATCCATCAGTATATAGATATAACTCAGAAAAAATACTGGCCGGGCTGTAGGGGGGGACATAGAACTGGAAATTAACTGTCATTTCGGCGTATTTCATTCGCGTGACATTTGCTTTTAGAAAACTCAAAACTAAGACGATGGTTACCTATGTAAATATACGTTTTAGCAAGAAATTGTAAATACAAAAATTAAAGTTTGAAACATTACCTTTCCAACGGTGTTTGTCTTTTTGAGATTGGAAGATTTTTAGTGGGTCAAATATTCGATACAATCACTCGTTACAAATGCGATTTGCCGGGGGTTTTAGGGTGAAATACCCCCCCCCCCCCCCGGTTGTTGTAACCCTCCCCATACGGTCGTCCTGGTTACGCCTATGAAGGGTGAGGTGAACATCCACTAGTTCGTTTGAAGGATGATGACATTAGAAAGCGGTGTGGGAAAATGTTTTTTTTCTTCTTCCAAGTGCCAGGATTCACGGCGATATCTGGACACATGTGTTTGGATATGCAAATTGCGATATTTCATCAAATAATTGTGATCAAGTACGAGTTCTCTGATTGATATGTACTACCGTGAATGTGTTTAGATAAAACAAGCAGAAGGGGTGTGCAAGATAGCAAAACTCTTGAGCAGTAACGATGTGCCGTTATTTAAATAGAGCGCCACTATTTCAATCAAAAATCCACTCTCGTTAAACTAAACTGTTTCCCTGCCCAATACACTGAACGCCCACGGCACCTAGCGGGTAGAGGACATAACTCTAAAACAGCTGACATTGCATCACCGCATAACATTGCTAAGCGCAGGCGTAGATACCTGTAACTTATGTAATCGTTCTTTAGTCAATCTCTTTGTTAATTAACCTTGAACTTGTACAGACCTTCGTTCAGCGACCGACATAAAGGACTTGAAAACCTCGTGGCAACGTGAGCTTTTGCAAAATGCGAAGTGATACGTGAACTAGTTAATTTTAATCAAGAAAAGTCTTTCAAGTAAATTTAACCTATACAGCCATTTCTTTTAACCAAAGATACAGCCTATAAGCCTTCAGCAAATTTCAGTTTAAAATATAGTAGCCTTTTGTGCTAAATAAAGGAGAAACATGTTAGTAGAGCCATAGTCTCTGTTCAGATTTTTCTGTTATTAATTTTATAAAACAATATGTTACCATACAGTTTCTTGCACGAACATACATTCAGTTTCTTGCACAATATTACAATTCTGTTTTGCACATGATTTTTTTTGCACTTAACCTTTTGGTTCTGAAACTAAAATTATGTTGTATTTTGTTTCATAGTTTACAACTGGTGCAACAATGACCCCACAAAAACTGAATAAACTTAACTTTTGAAAAAATCTGCCTTCAAAAGAACTGTCAGTGTAAAGTCCAAATTTGTGAAACATCAGTGACTACTAATGGATAATTATATATAATTCAAAATAACAATTACCTGTTTTAAAATCAGAATTAATGAAGGCTGTTTTATAACAAAAAAAATACAAAAATAATCTAATAAAGGCTGTATGTAAATTTCTTTTAATTAAATAACTTGGAAGGGACCGCTAGCAAATTTTTCAAACCACAATCCTCAAAGGATTTCCTTCTAAATTTAAAAAACCTTTTTTTTTAAGAGAGACGTCTCTGAAAATTATTAAACGCCATTATTTTTATTATTTAATTTCACTTATTATTAAGGTTGGCCAACAAAACAAGCGTTATTAATAAATCCATGGTACTATGTATTTAATTTTGTAATGTTGTAAAAAGTAATAAATTGTAATAAATCTTTTATTATAAATGGGGAGGGTTTTTCTAATTTTACTTCAGGGAAGGGATCTTTTAAATATAATCAAAATCAATATTGTAAATGTAAACTATTCTTAAATTTTCTTTTTAATTATAACTAAGAGCATATCAATTTAATCTTTTATTTAAGGGCATATGAATTTTTGAATATAACTTTACATATAAATTAAATAAACAAAGTGTTCGTTATATGAATTGTATTTATTGTATTTTCCTGTAAATAGCTAACTCAGGTGTTCAATATCAACTTTAAATAAGGCAAGGTTACAGATCTTTTGCTGTACTTGGTAAACCTTTAATTCTTATAGGATTGTATGTACCATCTTCGTCTTAGCCCAGCACGCATTCCAAATTGTTGTCATTATTTCTTTAAAGGTGGTACAACGAGAAATAACTCAATACCGTCACAATCTCTTTGTCAAGAATAAAATTAATTTCTCGGTTGTACTTTTCTCGATTCAGCTATAAATTTCTTGGTATGTTTCTTTATTTCTTAAGTCTTTTTACAAGACACAAAATGTTACATTAGAATGAAAGAAGATAAACAAAAGTTTTCCAAACAAATCAACAGGAAAGTGATTACTATATCATGTTTAAATTACTTTGACACTGATGAGAAATAAGTTAGCATAGTAGAGATTTTATTTTACATAATCTTGGGTTTTTAGTAAAATAATGAAAGCCAACTAATTATTTAAATAAAAATAAATATAATTAATAAAAATTAATATGTTGCATATGTAGTGTAAAGAATTATTAGCCAATAGTCAACTGTTCGCATAGTCAAGTACATATCTATGAGATACATTATATTTGTAATATATTTCATAAATTTAGTAGTAACAGCAAATCGAAAGAAGGTTAACCTATTAATAATTAACTTATCCTCATATACATTATATTTCTTTCAATGATGTAAAAAGGTATTTGATATTTATCGTACTCAACTCGAGATTACAATTTTGGTTCATTCTTGTTCCTAAAAAGCTATTCTCGGTTTTTCTTGATCTCAATAAATTGCATTTAAAACAGTCTCGTTTCCGATTTGTTTCTAAACCTCAGCTCTTGTCTTTTTCTCGATAATTTATACGTAACAGCATCCCGTTCTCATCTTGAATTAAAAAAAGTAAATCTTGCACACTCCTTCAAAATAGCAATAGAATTTACCAAAGGCTTATTTTTTCCAAAACCAAAAACTCAATCACAATTTCAAAATTTTCTGAAATTGAATGCCAAATACCCTTTAAATTAAACAAAATCGTACACTTGAATTTTCACGTTTTTCAAATCGAGCAACGATGTTCTAAAGGACATTGAACTTTAAATCAAACTTTGCCGAGTTTAGAGTTGGATCAGCATACTGTGTCTATGACAGTGCAGCAGATCTTTAACCAATATCTTACAACTTGTGACTTTATTAATTTAGAAATTCAGATATAAAAACAAATCTAGACAAGAGTGTTCCGGAAATTTCACTAAGACCAATTGCATCACTCACTTCTGAGTCTGATCCGAACAAGTCCACTCCGTCATCCTCGTCATCATCTTCTACCTTAGCGGCAGAGGGCGCTACCCTGGAGGCAGGAGCTGGAGCTGGTGCAGGTGAGCCGGTAGAAGTCTTCTCAAGAGTTGTAATTCTTAGTTCTAGTCTTTTCAACAATGCGGTCAAGTCCTTAACATCTGAAACAATAAGGAATTGAATTTGCAAAACATAAGCAGAAACACTCTGAGAGATGAGTTTACAAACAATACAAAATTAGTACAATTGAATATTTAAAAGATATGGGGTTCAAAGCTTATAATTTACTGGGTAACTGGTTGTTATGTTTTTAACGCAACTCTTGCGATTCCATAAGGCATAAATAAATAAAATACTTAACCCTTTGCACTCTGATAGGATTTTTAACAGAAGTCCTCTGGGCTCGGATGGCCAGTAGTGCTGGCCGCAGCTATTTCTTTGACAAGTATGAACAGTTGGTGCAAGTTACGTTTCTCTCAGATCAGATGGCCAGCGGTACTGGACAAGTTAAAATCCCTCGAATACCCGGATGGCTAGTAGGACTGGCCATATAAATGATCTGCATTAATTTATTTTTAGTAGTTTTATTTTGTCTGGCTTGTGCTGAAACCTAGCGTCCAAATCTTAAACTAATTAATTCCCGCTTTTTTTTCTGGCCCGTGTTGTATCAAAACGTAGCAATATTCATTACATTATAACCTTGCCAGCAGTTTAGTTTTACGTTGCGGTGGTCTAGGCTAGTGTTTTTAAATTTTGAAGTATTTGAAGTGTTTAATAAGTGTTCAGATTTGGTTATTAACATATTAATGGATTTTTTGTATTCACTAGTGGTGTCTTTTGTTAATTAGGTAATGTTGTTTTTGTTGATAAAGTCCAATACTTTTTTGTTGTAATCTTCCCTTTTTAATATAACTGAAGTATTACCTTTATCGGCTTTAACAATGAGTGGATCATGTTGTATCAATTTAGTTCTTATATTTTTGGCAAAAAACAGTTTGATGCAACCCCCACTTTCGAGCTGATAAGCCAGCTAAATAGGAAGTAGACATCAGCTGATAACGCACCAGTACACTGTACAGCGTCAGCCTACTAACATGTTTGAACTTTATTTGTGCGTGTGTGTCGTTTGTGTTATGTGTTTTTTATAGATTGTGTTAAACGTTTTTAAATGTGTTTTGACCACCCGACGATGGAAGAACTAAGTTCCGAAACACGTGTCGTGAAATACATGTATTGAAGGAAAAACTCCAAAAAAAGGATTGCTGGCGATAAGTAACACATTAAAAAGTTATTTATTTATAAGCATATCCGGTGCTCTAGATTTCATATTGTAACAAACATGCGTTGGTAAGGTTTTTTATCAGTTGTTTTATCTGTTATAATAGGGCTTGGAGTGAACCCCTAAATTTGCACTATTCTTACATTCAAAAATAAAATTTTCAAAATTCATTTTTAGTCACCATCTATGTCCCCATAAGAATATACCTTCAAATTTTCATATTTTTATCTTAAGTAGAGTTTGCTGTACGTTGATTCCAACAAAAGCCGCTTATATCTTATCTTCTAAAGCGAGAGATAATTGTCTGTCTGCTAAATGGAT
>JAGFPH010004812.1:36032-47691 GCA_018207615.1 Philaenus spumarius | reverse complement strand
TTTTCAGCTTCATCATATTTGTACTTATCCAACCAAAATTTTTCTTGGACAATCGCTAATTGTAGTAATAAGGAATTTTTATTAACAGATGAGCATTGTGCCTCTGATCCTCTAGTCAGCTTGTAAGCAAAACAGTAACATTATACTATATGTGTCATAAGTTGCCATAGATTTAGGCTATATATTTAATTGTTTAGCAAAACATATCTCACTTCATTTAACAAAGCGTTATAATATATAAGTATCGGGTCGGCAGAGGCCTGAGTGGGGAGCTAGAACCGCCCTCAATACAACAGGTGCGTGCAGCGTTGACAAATTTCATTCAGTTTGAATTACTTTCAAGTAAATGGCATTTGCTTAACTTGTGCCAAAAATGGAAAACTGAGTTGTACTATTATCTGATATGTACAGTAAAACTCCAACTATCCGAATTGCTTTCAGAATTTCAGAAGAAAAAAAAATACGGGAATGTACTGACGTTCGCAAAATAATGATTCTGTCTACGCGCGCTATTCTCCACAAAGCTAATGTAGGCCTTAGGTGTCAAAAGAATTAAAACAGTCAAACAGTTTACTTTGACCGTGTGAAGTGCGACACTGGACGTATTTTCACCACTACGTTAGAAAAATATTGCTAGATAGTCACTGACTAGTTGTAATTGTATATATGTATAAAAAAAAAAACTTTCAGAATTGCTTTCAGAATTTCAGAAAAAAAAAATAAAGACGGGAATGTACTGACGTTCGCAAAATAATGATTCTGTCTACGCGCGCTATTCTCCACGAAGCTAGTGTAGGCCTCAGGTGTCAAAAGAATTAAAACAGTCAAACAGTTTACTTTGACCGTGTGAAATGCGACACTGGACGTATTTTCACCACACAGCCCACTATGTTAGAAAAATATTGCTAGATAGTCATTGACTAGTTGTAATTGTATATATGTAAAAAAAAATAATAACTTTGACCGAGATGTTCAGCAAGCAATGACATTCATTTATGTACATACGCTTAACATGTAAAAGTGTTATCGTTTCACTTAGTTAAAGGCTCTTTTTATTATTTTTTGTTCTCCCGTTTTCAACATACATACAGTAATTAATTAAATTTTTCGGGAGCAACAAAGGTTCTAAATCCTAATTCATGCTCAGACTAGGTTATTTCAAGCATTTGACAATGCATCTGGCTTTGTATACCTAGCGCTAGCGAGAGGTTTGTTTTAATCGTTGTAATTTAGTGAAATAAAGTGAAATATGTTTATAAAATATATAAGGTTTTCTCTTACAATTCTACATCGTAATGATGTATCACATGATCTCCTTCCCATTTAAGAAAAAACAAAGTTACATTCCAGATGGCGGATAAATTTTTTGAAATCTTATTAAAATAGTAGTTTTAGATAGAATAGGTTCCCCAATTACTACCTTCAAATTGTCCTTATATACGAAATATTAAACCGTGTCCAGACTTTTCAGCACTCCTGTATATGTATGGTTAGTTTTTGAAATGCATTATTAAAGTGTCAAAATTTGTCACCAAAACAGAGAAAAAAGCTTTTAGGAAAATACAATAATTTTTAACCCTAGAACCGGCAGATCGCACGAAACGTGCGATCATGACAGCACATTTGTAACGCGTGATTGTATTGAATATTTGACCCACTAAAAATCTTCCAATCCCAAAAAACAAACAAAATTGGAAAGGAAATGTTTCAAACTTTATTTTTTGTATTTACAATTTCTTTCTAAATCGTATATTTACATACGTAATCATCGTTGCAGTTTATTAGTTTTCTACAAATCAATCGGCGCCCGGAAATTCATACAAAACATAACGAAATTACTCAACTTTTGTCAATCTCTAAAACCCGCCCAGTAGGTTGTCTTAGTTAAACCTATGTACCGATGGATTCATCACAATTTCCCCTATCCAAAACTTTCATCAAATAAAAAATCGGACCAATAGTATTGAAGTAAGAAGGGGTTTTGTAGACCCTTGCAATTGGTCAGTTTTCCAACCAATAAACAGCGTTATTTATTTCACGTGAGATCTTTATGACCTCAATAGTTTTTTATAGATATTTTGGTATCTTTGTAAAGATAATTCTTCAAGCTAACTTCCCCTGTAAACCAAATTTGCTATATTTGAACAGTTTATTGTGTAGGACCGTGGGAAAGTGACTGCTAATACGGTCTCACATAACGTTCAAATCTGTAGCGTAACGGACTTTTATAGCATAGGGAGACATACGAGAATGCGCGCGCAACTTGTACAGACGAGAGTTTACTATATTTTTCTAACTTTTGTTATTCAAATACTTCTAAGTCGAACAATTTTATGAAAAGATAATTTACAAGTATACAATTCAGTTCTTTGATTTATTCTCTACACTTTGTTATAATAATATTTTATTTTTGTGCACAGCATATATTAGTAAATTACGTTTCTAACTTGGCATACTTTTGATAGCAGACTTGTAGTAAGAACATAAAATCTCGTGTTTTCAAAATAAGAAATTTGAAAATGTTAAATGTTTTTATACAGTTCTATTTAGAACTAAATTACGAAACTTATTTACATTTATGGAAAAAATTACAAAAAATGTTTACTACTTTTTATGTAGACTTAAAGTTGAACTTTTATTTTTCGTAACTGAACATTTTTTGTTTCTTGAGCTAATAACTTTCTAAATTTTACATCTATAATTTCTTTACTGGCATATACAAATTCTTTGAACCTTTCTCTACAAAAAAGCTATGGAACACTTTTGGATTGGGGTTAATTTACTATTTTTGGCGAATTTTTGAATAAATGCTTGCACACGCCAAAAAATCCATTTTCGTTAACATTGCCGGTTCTAGGGTTAAAGAGTTGGTTCATTCACGAGCATGAACTACATAGCCAAATAACATTTAATTCTAATAGGCCTAGATTATAATTTTGTTTCAATTGTTGAGCACTGAAAATAACTTGTTATATAATACATTTATAATTACTATATATTTTTATAATAATACGTATATAATACATTGGAATAAGAACTAAAACCATTACAATTCCCTGTCCTTTTTCTTATTCTTGACTTTTGGCATTAAGAATTTCCAGTTATTCCCTGGCATTGGCCACTCTATTTACTGAGACCAAAACAAAAGATTCTTATCTAAACAATTTATCTCTAAAAATATCATGTTTGTTTTACTTCTTAAAAAATTGTGCATATTGATTTTAAATTTTTACTACTTTCAATGTTACATTGTAGAATTTGTTACTTTGTATAAATCTCTTCAGGGAAAAAATTGCCAGGTTGAAAACAAGAAAATCATTTTGAAGATAAACATTTAAAAAATGTTTCCACAGTCGAATCAATTTAGGCTTTCAACAAGGTAGAGACTAAGAATAAGAGGATGCTTAAGAACCTATTCTACTGGACACAGAAATTTTTCATATTTTCGAAACTACTACTTGTATGAGCCGAATTATTTTTGATAGGGATTTGACATTTACTTGTGTGGGATATTAAAACTACAAAGAAGATTTCAGTTTTAAGGAGTTCCATTGCATTAAACATCTCATTATTCCAAATTGTGTAATATATTGCCAGCCACACAAATCACCCATGCTCACACAAGCACCAAACGTAAAACTGTGCTCCGAACCCAACACCAACCAAGATTACTTTATTTTCTAAAATCTAATTTATAAAATAAAAATAAGTAAAATTATGTACAACTCAAAAGAATTAAATTTCATTTTTAAATGTTAATTTTGGAACAACAAGATTTTTTTTAGGCGAAAAACCTGAGCGGTTATCATCGCCTGGAAAAAACAAGATATTGTGATTTTAATTTTTTAACTTTTGATATATTTTCCGAAGATCTTAAGGAAAAATTTTTTTTGGCACTTACATATTAAACGGAGGCCACTATTTTTAGACGTATTTTATTACATACTATTTTTAGAAGTAACCTAGCAAACTAAACATACTGCGACTGTAGAATACTATAGGTTAGAACTTTGGGCTATTTTTTAAAAATTATTCTTTGCATATCTGTTGCTTACTAAAACAATACCTAACCTAGCAACGTTTTTTTATATAGATTTGTAACAAACTTTTTATTTAATCAACAACAAAAAAATATATGTAAAAACCTAAATTTGGTATACTTTCAAATTAGGTAGGCCTAACCAAGTGGATCAATTTTATGACTAACAATATTTTTTTATAGTTAACTTGGCTCTGATGAATAAGATAGGTAATAGCAAGAATATTTAAGAATTGTTTGAGGATTTTACAACTCATATCTGTGGACTATGTAGCTTTTTTTCGAGTTCAGTTTCTAGTCATCATAGTTTTCTTTTGTTTTGTCCCACATTTACTGTAGGCCTAAGTATTTTTAATGAAGAACTCATACTTATGTATTGCACAGGAGTTTTTGATGCAAGACCTTACACGACAATTAATTGTGTCAAAAACATTTAAGACACCGACTTGAACAAGGTGTCTGATATTGTTAAAACAGTCTCTGAGTGGAATCAAAATACAAGATGGATCAAAATTCATCTTTTTTCCTAGATAAAAAATCAGTTAATCTCAATGAAACTTGAACATAAGATTTCTATATATTTATATTATACGCGGCAAGGCTATAGCCAGGAATTTTTTTTAACTCTTATAACACGTTTACTGCTAACGAAACACGTGTGAGCTTGACACTGAACACTATGAGAAGCAGCTGACGCATTGTGAGTATTTTCAACCACATATTGGTGAGTATTTTCAATACACAATGCATTGCGTGCTTCGCACACCAACCCCTGTATTCGGAGTATTTTCAATATACAATGCATTGCGTGTTTTGTTAGAGTAAAGTATTTTTGTTGAACCTGCATTGTTTTCTTATTTAATAGATCAGATCAAGCTCACAAGACAGTAAGGCTGTAGCCTACTGTATCCATGTGTATTGTACGTTGTAGTTTAATCAAGTAAATCTAAATATCAGTATGCATGCAATGCACAATGATGTAAAATATGTTCCTGTATCCTCTGTTTTGTTGTCTATTTTATAATTTAATTTGCACTTTTTAAACATAGTATTAATTTTTACTATTAAATTTCGGGATTTGGGGGGTGGTTTGGACCCCCCCGGCTACGGCCTTCATACGACGGTACTGATGAAAAGGGCAAATCCAACGATAAGTACCCATTCCATCAAAACCTTTTAAGATGCAATCTTTGCTTAGGTATAGGCGTTTGGGGCAATAGGTAGCATGATACATTTTTAGCAAGCATTATATTCTTTTTCCAGTAGTTACGGTACTTTATAACATTTGAGAATAACTTTAGGCCTACCTGTTTCTGCTTGATTGCATAGTGCGTTTTTTCACCATCATCATATTGATATTTATCAAACCACACCTTTTCTTGAGACAAAGCTAAAGCCAATGACATTGATCTAACAGCCTGAACTGTAGGACCTGTTTTAGGTTTAGTTTGTTCAAATCCATTATTTTGCAGCTTGTAAACAATAAAGCCCAGTATAAATAAGTAAAATGTGTAAATTGACATTACTATTGCATAGCCTAAACAATGAAATGTCATTCCTACAGCATTGTAGGACAAATGAGTGCTTGTACATTATTTAAAGAAATATATAAAATTCATACAGAAAACAACCAAAGACAGTAGGCTACCAATAAAAGGTTATAAGCAGTTTTTCTTCAACACACAAAAAAATGCCTGAAGTAATAACTGCAATAACAACTGTCAAACCTGCAAGTTGCAAGCGAAATAAAAAAGTCCACAATTAAGAAAAAAACAGTTAAAATGCTGAAATCATTTTAATAATATATGGAATTTATTAACACTGAAAATTGAAGTAGGCCTACCTTCTTTTAGTATTTATTATAAAAGGAGAGGAATGAAACTTATATCATGGTAAAATAAAATAAACCCAGCCAAATAATAAAGAATTTGCATACGAATAAATTCCAATAAACTATGTGAAAAACAAGTTGAATTACATTCCTTTACAAACAAAATTCGTCAAATTAATTATTGATTGAGATTATTTAACACAATCAAAGGAAAATTCATTCTTCAATTACAGTAATCCCTTGACATACGCGGTTTTGATTATTCGCGGTCGCTAAAAAAAGAAAAAATTCTCTATAAATACCAATAAAGTACAGCAAAATTCGTAAATTATTATAGTGTAGCACTGTAATTATTATTGTACGAATTTAATAAGATTGTATAGATACCATGTCGACGAAACACTCACAAATACAACAAAACATACAAGATGGGATTTCCCTACAACACACCACTGCATGAATACAAGTGGACTTGTGCAAATGAAGGTCAATGGCATACTGTGATTTAGTTGGAGACATCAATTTCGTGTACAGCAAGTCAAATTAATTTTAAAGAATTAATTAAAATTACAGTAAAATATTTTAAAAGAAATTAAGTTTTTACTACGTTTTATCACTCGTAACAGTCGTAACCAATATTTTCGCTACTGACAGTGAATGACAGTTTGATGCCTTGACATGACTAAGTTCTAAAAATAGACAAATCCAGACAATGAAGGAGCAAGTAGGGTTGGGTAAAGGTACCATTATGAGAGCACTGACCTTGAAGGGAGAGTGAGATGACAAACAACGCTCCAATAACTTATAAAATTATCAACTGTAGTCGACACTCCGAACAACTCAGCTAGCTCAAATATTAAACCTTTCAAGGACTTTTTTTTACCACGTAAAAGCGAAATCGCCGGACAGCGTATAACAACGACTGCCTATATCTTATGTAAATTAATTAATTATAGCAATTTGTCGGAACCTAACCCCCGCGAATAGAGAGGGATTACTGTATTGTTAAGACTACGTACCTTAAAAGACATAATCTCAACCCTTATTAAGATCCCCAAGTCATTCTTTTAAATTTGAGTTTCTCAGGAACAGATAAAGGTATAATATATAATTATTCACAATACAAACCAGACGATTTTATAACTAAATAAATACTAATTATTGTTGAAATATAAAAACTAAATGAAATAAAACAATCAATTAACAGTTTTTAAAAAGAATATATTGTAACACCAAAAATTTGAAAATGTGGAAATACATGTTATACATCAAATTTAGGTAATACATAATTACCATAAAAATACGCATAGTTAGGCCTACATTATATAATTTATTTTGGTTTATGTTTTTGCCCGTTTTATGAAATGTGATTATACAGCCTTAGTTTTTGCAATTTGAAAACAGCAAAAAAACATTTTACAAAAAAATCCTCCAGATTGAATTTTTTTTGTTTTCACATCTTCATTTGAAGGGTGGTTACATTTCATGTTCGCACATTTATAATATTCTTCTGAATCGTCTAACGTAAGCGAATCAATTTTTGCGTACACCTTTTCCAACCATGTATCCTTGTCGAAGGTCCATTCTACAAAATCTTGTTCGACCGGGCCCCACATCAAATCTCTCCGTACATCTTTCAAATCGGTGTGTGCACTCGTATCTTTCACTGCTACTTTCATGATTGTATTTCAAATCCAACCAATCGCTTCAAGCAACACGAAAGAAATAATTACATTGTTGGAAGTAAACATACAAAATATAAAATAACTTAACTAACTGTGTAGGCCTATTATATTATACTGTATTTGGCTGTTTTTCAAATTGTTCACCAATTGAGCGAGTTCCTAAGACCTATAGCAAACAAGCCATTTTTAATGAGAATAACATAATTATTTTTAGAGAATTTCCATAGGAAAGATAACATAATGTTTTAAAATTTTCTATATGTCGATAAGAACATAACCCCCTATTCCTATAAAGATTTAGTTTTCACTATTCGCGGGGGATAGGTTCCGACAAATTGCCTCGAATAACAAAACAAAACAAAAATTGGAGAGATTACTGTAGGCTATACACAAAATGGACAGTCTCCAAGCAAAACTAAATCACACAAAATTAATTAGATTCCTACAATTTTATTCTTAGCGATATTTTTAGGTTGAAATAACTTCATCAACGCACAAAACAAGACTTGGATGTTTGGCAATTCTTTCTTACAAAAAGACAATTTTTCTATTAAGTTTGAACATTAGTTTGAAAAAGATTAAAAAAAACCAATTTAACAAAATGCATTGGATCCAAACTTACACATCGAATGACTAGAAAATCGATAGTCTTTACAGTTCACCACCACAAAATGTCTTCAAAAATTAAATTAAAGAATTCACAAAATTACTTAATTATATAAACTGCACAGTTTTGGCTATATGTGCATAGCAATGCCACACGCTAGGCTTTGGGGTTCAGACAGTTATAGCCAATTCATTTACCTTGTCTCATTCCACTTCCAGTTTTCATTAGTCTAACTGGCATACAATAAAAGATAAGTTACAATATACGTAGATGTAGGGCCTATACCTTTAATCCTAAACTATTTTATTTAAGGTGTGAAATAATGTACAGTTACAAAGGAACTTAAAGTCATAAAGAATGAAGTATGAGTAACCTGGAATGTATGGGTGTAAATTTTTAATATTGAGAATTAGTTAATAATACTCATAGAACGTGTAGGCCAAGTAACAATAATAAAAACCATAACAGTACCGACAAACTAATTTAACAACCAAATTAATTTAGAAGTTTTTGAAGATCTTTAAAATTCTATTTTCTTTGAAATTTCATAACTTATCAAATCTGTTTTGGGTACATCCTAGTTTAAAAAAATTTACAGGAGGAAAATTTTATTGAATTCTCTAAGGAAGTAAATTACTAATAAGTTTCACCAGGTAAGTACGGTAACAACTCTGTAAGGATAAATGCATTCATATAGGTACGGTACGCCAAATATTTGCTTTATGTTTTATTAACATAATGTATAAAATAGAAGAGGTAGGTAATATGTTATGCAACAACTCACCTTCCCCAAATTTTCAAAATAGATCTTTTCAGCATCATCGTACTTGTACTTGTCTGCCCAAATTTTTTCATGACTTAAAGCTGCTTCCATTGCAATCATTTGTGTTAGTATTTTGCGGGTGGTAGAAAGTCTGAAACATGTTATGTTTTTTCTTTTTCTTCTTAATTTAGTTTAATAGATAAATAGATATTTCAATAATATGTGATGGGATTACCCAAAACTGTAAGTAGGCCTAGGCCTAATTTCTATATATAACCTAAATATAGTAAGGACACTATGAAAGAACTTAACTTCATATAGGCTAGTAAATAAATCAGTATTTAATAGTGATTATAGATCCAAATGTTCAAAATGTTAATACATACAATAATTTGGTTTTTAAAATAATACAAATGTTTTAGTTGATTTGCCTCAGGCAACTAATATCTACGAGGTGTGAAATTCTTGGGACTCAGACAAACTTGAAGTCATATTTGAATATTAGTTTAATCATTAATTAAGTTTCATTAGATACAGGCAAAGAATTATTAGTTGAATCTTATAAGTTCATAATTTAGAATCAGTTAGTCCAATTGAAATGATTAAAATGTTTCTTTCAATAATTATGATAAACAAATGGCATAGTTCATAAAATAGTTCAAATCTTGATGGTACATAAAAAGATCTCACCAAAGTCCAAAAATGTTTTTTTTTTCCATGATTTCTTCCTTCAGTGTTGAAACCTCAACATTATTTCAAAATTCCTTAATATAGTGACACTTTTGATGGCTCTTGATATTTTATATTTTTATGGCGATAAGGCAGGAAAGCTTTTAATTTATCTGTTCATCCATACATTTAAAATATTTTGTAAACCATTACAGTTCCCTCCATCTTGAAAATCATTGTTGCTAGTTTTGGGGTTCACATTACTTTAACCAAAACTTTCCAGCTGTTTTTATTTTTTATTATAATAATTATTATTTTTGATACACAACACAATTCTCCACTACACACTTGATACCATTTATTTATTTTCCAAAGAAGTGTTGAAATTTTTAGTACATTATGTATTTTATTAATTGTATTATGAATTATTGCAACTGTTATTTTCTGATTATTATACAAAGTAATATTTTACAGTCAAATAAGAGGCTTTTTATTAAATATTCAATTATGATTGTGCTTGAGAGACATATGTATGGGATAACTGTTTAACATAAAAATATGATAAATTAATGTGAATAATGTTATGAAATCTTACAAACAAATGACAAGGACTAATAACAATTGATTGTCTTAATTTAAGGTTAGTTTCCTCAAATGTTTAAACCTATTTAAACCTTTATATACCTATTGGACTTGTATGAGATACAAGTTAAATTGAAAAATCATGATACACCTTTTCACCAAGATGTATCAAGATTTGTCAATTTAACTTGTAGGCTATCTCATTCATGTCCTCATACTTGTGTACCAGTGTAAACATATTTTAAGAATAACATTTTATGTCTACGCACTTTATCGTCAACCAAATTTTCAAAGATTACTTAACTACTTAATTAAAACTTTTTTTTTAATATCATACAGTAAATATAATTATTTAAGTACCAATTAATTTATATGTTACGTTTAATAATTTAAGTTACACAGAAAACCAAAATATACAAACTAGTCGACAACAAATTGTTTGCAAGGTCTCATGTTAAGCACAGTCACAATATGCATCAGTTTTGCAATTTACATTTTTTTTAAATGCTTTTGATTTGTTATGTAATTGACATTTTGTAAGTGCAAAGTTTGATTTTTTTTCCTAACAATAAAAAATTAATAATGAAAAATAATTTGCAAGCCGGATCCGAAATTTTATAAAGAATATTCAGTTTTTTTTTTTCATTACTCAATTACAAAAGTAGACTTATAAAATGGTTTGAAATGAGGCAATGTCAAAGCGTTCAGCTGTAAGAAATTGCACCGTTTAGATAGGGATATAGTGAGAAGCTATTGCGTTTCCGGTTGCTTTCTCTTTTACTGGAGCAGACCCTTAAGGGTCTTCTATACCTTGTGCAAAACAGCAAAACTATTCACTTCGTATTACCGTGTTTCGGACGCCGTTTTTCAACCTAAAAAGTTGTGAAACATCTTAAATTGTTCTTAAAGGCTTTGTGATTTTGTCTTATATCTCATAATTGAAAGAAACAGTTTAAATGAGTAAAAATCAATTATTTTTAACGCTTTTTTTGGGAGCTTTAAGCAACAATTTCCATATTTTAAGCTAACACGTAAAAAATATAAAGCCTTCTTTATAACTTAAAGTAGTTTCCCAGATTATTAATTTATAAATAGAATCCGAAACACGGTATTACGAATGTATGTTTCAACGATTTTGCGGCTTGAGTCAGGCCTTTTGCATTGAAACATAGCCTTCTCTAGTATAAGGCCGCGGCGAGCGAAATCTGGCAACGCCGCACACTAGGCCAAGGTCGACCGGCTCCCACCATTAGTTTGCACTGCTAGACGGCGCATCATCAGTGATTAAAATCGTTGTTTTACGTAATCAGATACAATATGTAGTACCATTTAATGAAAAACCGGTGTTAAAAATATTATCGAACATACAAAAGCGAATGCCAGTGAACGAAATTAACGTCCGAACATAATTAGCGCAAATTTTATTAAATAATGCCATTAAAACGTAATTTAAGTACCACAATGAATGTCCGCGAAATAAATT
>JAGFPH010004812.1:6718-36022 GCA_018207615.1 Philaenus spumarius | reverse complement strand
TAAAACGTAATTTAAGTACCACAATGAATGTCCGCGAAATAAATTGAAGCCCAAATACAATATGTGTGACCATTTAATGAAAAACCGGTGTTAAAAATATTATCGAACATACAAAAGCAAATGCCAGTGAAAGAAATTAACATCCGAATAATTAAAATTAAATTAAAATTAAAATATTTTCTTAGGTCACTTTATATTCCTGAAAAGTGTAATCTCTTTGTTCGAATAAAATATATTTGAAATAAACCTTGTTGTTTCATCCAACCCGTTTACAAAGTTCCCTACACCTATATATATAATAGTAATTTTATCATAAACTCAATTAGTTCAAACAAATTCTGTTTTTAATACAAATTTATATCGCTTGTGCATAATACTCAGGGCTGGAAGTAAGTGGTGAATATTATACGTTTATATAAACATCTATTTTTTATTATTTAGTAATACAATTTGTAACATTGTAAGCACCATTTCATGCTAAAAATGAATCCACTAAACTGATTTAATTTTCATTACTTTTAATGTGAATAAGCGCAGTTTTGGCGAAATGTTGAACGTTTTACCGCTGGCGTCAATGCCCGGAGTGGGCCGAGGGTGGGGGTGAGATGCGGCGTTGCCACATCGAAGGCCGCGGCCTTATACAGAGAAGGCTATGATTGAAATCATACTGTACACTCGGGAGTTTTCTTCAAGGTAAGGAAGAGCCTTTATAAATAAGTATAATATGCTAAAAAAAATTTAAAGTTGAAGAAAAAAGCAATTTTGGAGTTAGTAGTGACACAATATTGTTATACAAAAATCCGCACTGTTTTGTGTAATTTTTGGTAGGACCCCACTTGTAATACACATCAAAAGTAACATAGACTAAATATTATAATTTTTTGACTTATATTTTACTTTCAATAATTTTTAAAAATGTACAATTTTGGTCGCATTTTGAAGCTACAAATATTTTTATCTCAAATATTTAACCCAGAGAGCTCAACTTCGTGTCATTCATTTTGTTTTTAATGGGCTATCATTTAATACCTATACAACACGGGTAGATGTTTTTTTATCCCAAAAATGTTTTTTTGAAAATCCAAAATACGTCCAATTTGATTTATCTGAGAAAAATATATAGGTATATTATTATGTTTTACAGCCACACTAGACTACATGTATGAGCAATTTTAAAATGGGACGGACAATAGGTCCTTGTGAACAAAATAACAGTTTGTGTATGTATGCGCAAGCAAATTCAGGGGAAATCCTCGCACATGTTGCCAGCTATTTTTATATTGGTATGCGCATTTCAAATTTAAATTTAGTATATACAATAAACTAATTAGAAGAACCATGAATATTTTTACCCTACAACACTACTTTAAATGTAATGCAGTCAAAATTAAGCACATTCCTATAATTATGGTTAGGCTATAAAAATAAACTTACCACCGTATCGTAGAAGTAGGCTATTAATTTACACAGTGGGCTTGTCATAAGCTTTTTATATATTGTTCGCCAAGTTGGCGTAAATTTACTATTCGGCCCTAGGCTGATATTTTTGCAGACAACGATGTTGTTGTACATTCTACTGTTAAATTTAATGTTAATAGCCTACAGATAAACATACTGTGACTAAATACTATAGGTTAGAACCTTTAGGCAATTATTTTAAATTATTCTTGCATTTCTGTTGCCATACGTTAGCCTAGGGTCGAATAGTAAATTTGCGCCGCCAAGTTGAGCTCTCTAGGACTAAACGCTACTTTTTCAGTAAAAAAATATTTGTGTAACTTTCAAGACACGGTTAAAATTGTATATTTTCCAAACTTGTAAACCAAAAAGTAAAAAAAATTTGAAATTATTATTATAAGTAGCTTCTCAAAAATTATACAAATATAAGTTGTCAAGGACCTTACCATTCGTTGATTTGACATGGAATGATCTTCCTATCCGCCTATTACTATAGTTGGCCTAACTATTCCGGCGTAAAGTAGCCTAACTTAAAAAGACACTCAGATAATATGTTTGCAAATGTCAACCTTTTTTGTAGGAAACGGAGAGTACCGGTACCTAGAGTTGCCAACCAAAGCACACTGTAGGCTACTATTGAATTGTGACAAGAGACTGTCAGAACCTTCAAGCTATATTTTTTTAAACAAGTTAAACACCTTCTACTATACTAGCCTATTCGACCCTAGCCTAATATTTTTGCAAACAACAACGTTGTTTTACATTCTACTGTTAAATGTTGAATACAAGTAAACATACTGTGACTAAATACTATAGGTTAGAACCTTTTAGTTTTTTTTATTATTCTTGCATTTCTGTTGCCATAGGTTACCCTAGGGTCGAATAGTAAACTTGCGCCAACAGGCCATCAAAATATCGCGTTAATTTACCTATATATCAACTGAAGTGAAATAAGTATTTTAAAAGCATAAAAAGAAGTGTATTGCGAGGAGGCGTATTGGACATTTTACCTAGCAAAAGGTGACTTTATATCCCATTTTATTTCTTACAAAAGGTAATTTATTAAAATCTATATACCATACCCCCCAAAAGTATATTATAAACTTAAAATTCAACCAAGACTACTTCGTCATAGGCCTAATACAATTTTTTCCCCTTTTAAACAATTTCGTTAGTAGACCTATAAATTGTGTACTGTCGCTTGACGAAACACGTTGTCACAAATTGACGGCTGTTTTGTTCAGTCAGCAAAATGTAATACTTTTATGTGCAAGTAAAATTGTATCCATACCAATTCGGTACTTTATTTCGAAATATATCTGTTTTAAAATGTATTTGTCTTTTTTTAATATAAAAGTTTTAGAATCTTTTTTACTTACTTGTCTCTAGCGATGCTTGTATGTAAAGAATAAGCACGAACTACACAGCACACACCTGGGAGCTGGGACGAAAGAACTTGATGGATCGAGATCTTGAAATTATAATCCAGAAATCGAGGACTCTGGCCTTTGGTATAAATTTATGTTTGCGTATGCGTAGTATGCGATAGAATAGATCACCTACTCAACCATCATCTAAATTCAAACCAAATAAAAACGTAAGAGAACATTAGGACTCAGTGGATCAAGAATAAACATATTAATCTTCAAAATTGGATTAGGTATATAGTATAGCACAACAAATATTGCATCCAATAGGATTACAGTATTTAAAAAATACATTGGCCTATTGGCCATAATTATATCAGGTTAATATGTATGACGTTGAAAAATAATAGTAAATAATTATGCAAATTAGTTTTCAGCAGTTATGGAAACAAAAAGGTTTTTAATGCATTAGAATAATGATTAGATTACAAAAATTAGGCCTTTCCTAGATGCCAAGAGATCAAAGTGAAATATTCTAAGAAGTACAGTAAAGTGTTAACTTGGAACAAAAAATTTGTGGATGACGAGTTTGTGTTGTTATAATAATTGGATCAAATTTTATAAAATACAAACTAAAATCTGCTCACACAACAAACCTATTAAATGGTAAAAATTGCATAAAAATCAGCTTAGTAGTTCTTGATTAGATGTAAAAAACAGACAAAAACACCTTTCTTACAGATTCATGTTCAAGCCTACATCAAATCTATAGCATAAAATTTCATAAATTTGAATTTAAACCCCTTAGCACTAATTTTCTTATAAAACTGTTTGTCCATTCAATGTAACACATCCCCATGGCTTCCTGATGAATCTGATTATAAGGATGTAGCTTGGCTTGACTGACAAGTTCTCCTGTCCTGCAATGCTGGACACAGACATATTATTAATCGAACACTTTATTAGAAATGTCTTTTTTCATATTTCCAGTGAACCTAGAATCTGAGTAACCTCATGGGTTTTTTAGTAGAACCATTGTATTTGGATAACCTAATTATTATTATTATTTAATTATTCATGATCTATGGTAGAACTAATCAACTAAATCTTACTCTTTATAATGCCATATCTTTTTCATGATACTACCATGATACAGCTGCTTTCTCACCTGCTTGTGTGTTTGTCCTACCTGTGAAAGTTTGTCATTACACTATTGCCTGAGAAAGTACAGTATCATCCAAACAATGAAGAAAGTGTTATCAATCAATAATGATACTTTTTCCATACTACGATTTACAGCTGGCTGCGCGTTGCTAAGCAACAATAAACAAACAAAGCCAAGTGTTTACTTATTTTTTCAAAACATAGCGTTGTTTTTGTTTGACTGTCATAATGGATGCTTTACCCGAGTCTTTTGAAAGGAAAGTATCACAAGTATCTCAGGAAGGTCCAAATACATATATGATGTGTTTTTGTTTTGATTGTAATGTGCTTGTACGTTGTTTAATGTAATATCATTTCTGTTTTTATTAAGTGCTAAAAAAATATTTGATATCTTTTTTAGGTTTTTTGTAGAACTAGGTACGGTACTTTTTAATTAAGTTTTACTGTGTAGTATCGTCAAAAATAGCGTTAAAAACTCGTGTGACAACAAAGTTAACATATGCTATAAAAATGTACTGATATATTTTTACCTATTTGTTCAACCTAAAATACAGTAAGACCTCGATAATTCGGCACGCTCGGGGATCCGGTAATGCCGGATTATCGAGGTCTTCCTTTAAAATGGTTTAAACCGGGAATAAACTATAAATAAATGCACTCGAACTATATATACATATATATATTATTATTATTGGGTTGTTAAAGAGTTGTTGCAACACACAAACAAAAACATTGAAACAAACAAAAATATAAATTACACGTTGATACTACGTAACAATAACTGCATAGAGAGATTGCCGCTAACTGATGGGCCTCAGGTAGGGACGGCTTCATTCCCCTTTGTTGTTGGGTTTACGTTAGTCAGTACGTAGTGGGGGTTTGCTATTTTTACTCCAGCCTGTCACAAATTCTTCGAATCCCTTTCACTTCCAAACCGTGCAAAGCGGTTTTAAATCGAACTATTTACAAGAAATTCAATGTATGTTTTTCCAAAGACTTCAATTTGTTCAAATAATCTTCATTAAGTGGAATACGTTCAACAAAATACTGTCAGCAACGAAAGTGTTAAACGGTCCTTTTAACCGGGAACGTTTTTAAAGGGCGACGAGAGCAAATTGTTTTGAATCGGTTCGATTTTGAGGAGAAATGTTGATTGAAATGTTTGTTTTGGACAAGTTTATTGAGCAGTAGATTTTTACACACTGTTTTTGACGGATGCGGAGCTAACAGACAGCGTAGACTGGGCTTAAATCACTCAATAATTACAAAAACCGCCATTTTTAATGAGTGCAAATTTTCAAGATGATGGATGCCGAACTATCGGGTCTGCCGGACCATCGAGTGCCGGATTATCGAGGTCTTACTGTAGAATAAACTGTTTTAGGTTTGTAAAATAAATCTATCTTGAGTTTGTTTTTGGGTTGAGTCTGAGATCTAGTTCCTAACTTTTTTATCTAAATCTGTTCTTGGTCATCTGTTACTTAAACATTATTTATTTAAGCAATAAAACAACTAAACTGAGAAGTTATTTTAAAACACTGTAAAATAGAGTAAATTATTCAAATGGTAGCCGAAAAATAAATTTTCTGGTATTTCAGTATAATAATAACTTTGACCTTTAAATATGATTTTAAATACAGTAATGCAATGAGATGCAAATATTAATCAGGGTTCAATGGCAGAATCTGACTGCAGAGCTTGATATTAAAAAACTGGCGGCCTGCAATGTAGAACAGGAGAGCAGAGAGGAAAGCACGCACAATAATAATCAGACCTAACAGGAAGAAAGTCTGTTGCTGTCAGACCATAAGGAGAGTGTTAAAGGTTAATATTTACATGAATAAAAAAAATTGAAAGGATTAAATATAATACTATATGCAGGGCCGGAACTAGCCCTCCTTTCACCAGGGGCAAGGATATATTTCGACACCCCCTCCTCCCGATTCCCACCATATTCCCTCCATTTACAACTATGTAAGAAAAATAAAAGCATATACTTTCCTGTAATTAAATCAATGCTAATTATTACATCTTCGTATTTTTACTCATCAACACGCAACACCCTATAGCGCAAGCAGATAAGCAAAATTCAGTTGTGCGAAATTCCAACACTCCTCTATTGTATTTTTTGTAATAATTTTTAACGGAATCTAAAAAGTAAAAAGTTGTTTCTTCATTTGTTAATCTGAAATTACAGAAGTGGGTAACATATTAAGAAATGAGACACTAAGTTAAACTTCAAATAACTCTTGTTTATGCCTTTTTTTGGTTATAAATTAGTATTCGTTTATTACTTTTACTATTTCAGTTGGGAACAAATTAAATTTTTACTAGTATGAGTTTCGAGGACTAAATTTACTAACAGTCCTTCATCATCCTTGAATCTAAATAAATTAAATACTGTAGAACCCCTCTTAACCAGTCTGGTCGGTACCAAGACCCTGGCCGGTTACCTGTTTGGCCGGTTGATCCAAGGTTCCCGTAAAAAATAGATTTTTGTTCAATAATAACCTACATATTTCATAAATAAACAAGCAAATAAGACGTTATTGCAACCCATTTTATTGTATGTAGCACATACATAAACAAACACCAACAAATTAAACATTTTAAACTTTCAAAATTGAATTTTGATTTAGCCTACTGTATCAAAAAAATCAGTTATTTTTTTCTGTTCTTTAACATTTACAGATTTTTTTAATGCCAAGTCTCTCCAATTTCGTACGTTAATGTCCAATGGCGTTGAATCTTTTTGCTGCCCAATATATTACGCAATATGTTACAAATATTACACATTTTGCTAACACGAAATTCAGTAAAGGTTCCGACAAAGATATAGACGAAGAACAGTATACGACTTAAGCTACGGTCACTCTAGAGCTTAGTTGTTAAATTTTAGAGTTTGTTGTTATTTTTAGTGGGGGATAGTTCAACAATCTAATTACGGTGATACATTTTTACCATAACTTTAGTTTAAGAAGTCATAGAGAGGTCTAGTTTGCGGCATTCGTTTTCTTTTTTTACCCTCTTTAAAGTGATATGCAACTTGCTAATGGTTGCTATTTGAAAATAAAAAACCACCCCCAGCAACCCCTATTAGGGGGTGAAGGTTGAAACCCTAAATCACATAAAAAAGTACTTTGACTTATGTTAGTAACATTTACCAAAGATTGTTTGAAAATTTACAGTCGTTCAAAAATTAAAGAGGGACCTTTATGGGACACCAGGTATAAAAAAATACTAGTCTCCAACAGCTATAAAAAATAATATATAATATATAACTACAATGGTACTCCGCGCGACTACTCGTATAAAGGAAATTTATTGCGACCCAATTTTTACAATTCCGCTAAAATGTTATAAAATGTGGCTATTTGTCTTTTGAATGACAACTCCTTTATTTTATATCTTCAAAATTGAGAAAATTATAGAATGAACTTAATTACCAAAAAATGTCTCACGTGACCTTGCGCCAGAACTTTCTATACATAAGTAAGGTAGGGTAAATTTTCATAAAATAATATTACTTTTGGGTTACTTTCTTGGAATAATGACACCATTGTTACCAATATTTTTTAAATACCGTTGACGTTCATGCAAAATGTCATATGTAAAAAAGTCCACTTTTCAGGAAACAATAAATAAAACAGTCCTTCAAGTTAAATTTTTGCGAGTGTGATATTTCTGGAAGAAATAATACATACATAATTACTTTAGTAAAATTATGCAAAACAGCCCCAGCCGGAGACCAGATATCTAGTCATATCCCGTCAGCTTGGAAGTGAGCCAACCACCGTTTGCTTTACTTTCGCCCTCCTACCCTCAAACCACAGATATGATTAGATATCTGGTCTCCCTAGCCTAGATTCGAACTCAGCATCTTCTGGTCAGAAAGACGCTACGTTATCCCCTAGACTACGGCTTCATGAAGGAAAACTGACAAACTAACAAAACTTCAGTTACTTTACTATCGGTATAAATATTCCGTGTAAAGTAAAATATCGTAAAGTAAAAGATAGTTTATCAGCACCATCTAGGAGTGGTTATAACAAAAATGTAACCTTCAGTTACTTTACTATCGGTATAAATATTCCGTGTAAAGTAAAATATCGTAAAGTAAAAGATAGTTTATCAGCACCATCTAGGAGCGGTTATAGCAAAAATGTACCTTCATCAGCGCCATCTAGGAGTGGTTATAGGAAGTTTGCTTGGTTGTTCTTAAGTTTGAATCTGTATGAATTGTATGTGTGAGACATATGACATTTTGCATGAACGTCAACAATATGTTTTTTTTTTTAAACATAGTAGCTCTATAATACAATTTAATTATTAAAAATAATAACGGCTCTCACATGTATCAGTGTCACATTTGTTCCAGTCATAAGAGTATTAAGCACGTGTAGTAGCTAAAACAATTTCCATTTTAGTCCCATACTATATTATTTGTTACAAAGGCCTATATTACTACTAATAGAGTACCTAATTATAAATTATAACTGTTGGTTTTTTTATGAGAAGTGAAAAATTGTTAAAAAATAAATTCTGAAACACAATAATTGCCATGTTTGGAATATCTATTTATTACAACTTTTAACTTTACAGCAAGTAGCTACTTGTAAACAATAATTAGGTTGTCTACAATTAAAATGTATCTTATTCTAAATATAAAACAGTTTGCTCTTAGTTAGCGAAGAACACCAAACCCAGTCTTACTCTTCATATTATTATCAAAGTTGCTTTCAGTGCAATTTTATCACACCATTTAACTAAATGGAAAGAAAACAAATGTATGCTAAATATACAACAGAAGAACATAATGTAATCTATTACACAAATGTTAGGTTAAAAATGCATTTAATCTAAATTGTTCATAGATTTATTTTTGTTTTGTCTATTTAATATTTAAATAAGGTCTTGATTTATGATTTGTCGTAATTTAATACAGTAAAATTGTTTGTTTGCTTGATGTCTCAACATAGCAATACTTACTAATATTTTATTAACTATTACCGCTAAATATAAATTTACAATTTCAAGCAAAATTTAGTTTGTTCTAGAAAATGACCTAGTTAACTACCTCTCTGTTTAACCGATTGATAAATTGTAAATGGAAATACAACCCAAACCAATCACAAAACTAATAAATAACACAACTGTTAAAACGAATACCAATACACTAACCTTTAAACAATTTTTGTACTGTTTTTAGTTCTAAATGTTTCAGTTATTTAATTTCTAGCTTTACAGTTAGTGTATAACTTAGTAGGCTAATTTACAGTATTTGACACAAATTATAAGTCACAAGAAAAGGGAAGATAAAAAAAAAAATATTCACAATAGCTTTACAAAATATATGGAATTATATTTTTCTAATTCAAGTAATTTTATTACTAAACAGTCTTTAAATTGTTCAGACTTCATCACAAAAAATAATGAATACTTAAATACTAAAATTTTGATATTGTCAGTAATTGAATACTGATCCTGCAACTTCCATTTATTGTAATATTACTACATTAGCAGGTAAATTTACAATTACTGTAGATTCCAAATTTTTGAAATATCAAAATATAGGCATAGAATTCTTAGGTTGATTAAGGATATTTAAAAAGCACTGCAAACCAACATTATTTTAACAAATCCTCTTAAGAATAGACAAAAAATGTAAGTACAGATATTAAATACTTTAATAGGCATACAGTAGTAATAAGGATGGTACCTGGTTATCAATGCATAGGCTTAACATTTCATTGCTGCTTACAAAATATGAACAATCACAAAAACAATACAGTTAACATACACAGTTTTTAGATATTATGATATTAAATACAACCAAAAATTCCTACAAATAATTTTCCTGTAAATTGTTACAATCAAGACCTTGATCTTTGAAGTTAAATAATAAAAGACATTGTTAACATTAATGTATAACAGGAATATATATTATGAGAACCAGCAGCGAGTAGGTTTCAGTTTACCTCCAAAGATATGCTTTATCTATATTAATTTTCTCATTTTCCGAAAAACCTAAAATACTTTCAATAGCTGCAAGGTGGCCTTGTGTATTCTCTTTATCAGTGAGGAAATAATAAATTGCAGATTTCAGGAACTGTAAAGTCATCTCTGGATCGTGGTCCGGTTGGTTTTTCTTTGTTTCCAGGATCCGCCTGTACATCGCCTGAAACAATTTGCTTTTTTTAAATTAAGTTTTACACCATCAAAATTCAGTATGCATTTACAATAAGTTTGTACTCTAAGAAATTACAAAACAAATTTAAATTTAAAACTAATATACTACTATACAATATTATAACAAATTTGTAAAAAAAATAGTTTGTATAAAAAAGAAAGCTAAGCTATTTGTAGAGTGTTGCAATAGTTTTGAAAATTAATCACACTTGTGACGACTAGACGTTTCCTGAGGTTGGGTGCTTTAACACGTTCACTGCTACCCAAATTTCGTATTTCCTATGCTAGTAGCTGACCTTTTATTTTTTATATTTATAGCCTAAATGAGTAGAAAAAAGTTTATTTTTTATTTTTGAACCTTTCGACGTAATAATCACTAATATTTTAAAGCGGACGTATATGTGCACTCAGTATTGAAAATACTCCCAATACGGGGGTTGGCGTGCAATGCACTGTGCATCTGCCGCTTCTCATAGTGTTCAGTGTCAAGCTCACATGTGCGTCCTTAGCAGTGAACTTGTTCAAATAAAAACAAAAAATTAAAAGTATCAAACAGTTACTCTCTGCTCAGTTCATTACACACTGGGCAATTTTTTTTGTAGCGGAGAATTTACCGTTGCGGATATTCTAAAGAAGTATATTGGAATTTACACCAGGCCCGTTTTACACCCTGCCAGCGCCCTAGGCACAACGAAGAGTAGTGCCCCTTTTCATACCCCTGCCAGCTGATTACGCCCCCCCCTCCCATAACGCCTATTTGTAAATTTATATTTAGTCTGAAATGCCAGTTTTGGTTCGTGAGGGACTTTAGACTTAATGTCCCTTAACTCTCCTTTACAAATTATCCTGATTTTTTTTGAGAGCGTTCCCATTATCCACCACCTATGGACCCGCCGTGTCCCGGACTAGCAACCGGTAGCGTTGAGGTATCTACTGGCCTCCGGTTGGAATACGTGTAACATACCTCACGGCATCACGGACCAACCGCCCTCCCTTATTTACATTTGAAGTATTTACATTATTTACAGTATTCGTTTAATCCCATTTTGACGTTTTCTTTGGATTATTTTTTGTCTGTTGGCTTACAAACAATAGCTTCATACAATAGCTTTTTTTCTGGTTTTCCGTGTTGCAAAGTGTGCATAATGTTTTTGTAGTCTAATTTTAAAGTAATGTCGTTTTGGGTGCACAGCAACAATAAGCCATTAAGATTTTCATCAACCATCGACGATTTAATTTCTGACTTCACTCTTTTCAAAGCTGAAAAGCTACGTTCGTCCAGTGGCAACCAGTGGCGGTGGAAGGGGGCGCGAGTGTGGGTACTGTACACGTGACACGTCAGATACTGTACAGCGCGGAGCGCCGGCGCTGGGCGCGGCTGTGATTTGGGTCAGATGTCGGCTTTCGGCAGTGGCGCAATAAATGATGCATGCAGACACAACCACGGCAATTTTTTTTGTTTTTCCATTCTTTGCGCCCCTCCAAAAATGCCAATTGTCTAGCGCCCTAGGCACGTGCCTATTTGGTAAAACGGGCCTGATTTACACATTAGATAGACAAAAAGAGTGCAGGATATTTGCTATAGGCAGCAGTACTTTTGCTATTTGAAAGATGAAGTGAGTGATGTTATAACTACACATTATTATAGTAAAATTCACCTCAGAGTGAGGCGGAAGTTCAAGCCTACCGAGGGTCAGCACGGTCGACTGGTTTCCGCTCTACTCCGACCTGAATTTTAATTTTGTATAGTAGCGTTATGCAAACTTTTTTTATAACAAGAAAATATAAAAATAAATCACACAACGTTGTGTATCACGATCGTCTGTTTATTTTGATATCAAATTTGAAGTAAATCGGTAAATGTTGAGTAATTAAAAACACCTTCAATAGTTCTTAGTTACATTAAAAGCTATGCCATTTAATTACTCAACATTTACCGATTTACTTCAAATTTGGTATCAAAATAAACAGACGATCGTGATGCACAACGTTATGTGATTTATTTATATATTTTCTTGTTATAAAAAAAAGTTTGCATAACGCTACTATGAAAAAACTAAAATTCAGGTAGGAGTGGAGCGGAAACCAGTCGACCGTGCTGACCCTCGGTAGGGTTGAACTTCCGCCTCACTCTGAGTTGAATTTTACTATAATTTATTGTTCTTTGGAATAAAATCTTGGACATTTTCAAAAATAGCAGCACCACTAGAAACAAACGGTTGGAATCCACTTACAAATCTTCAAATAACATAAAAAGCATTAACCACCTTCAGAGAATTGGTTTTATATTCATTTCAAACAATAAAAAACAATTGAAATATTAAAACTAAACTAACTAAGACTGAACAAGTCAAATTCTCCTGGATTACACATTTTAAATGATTAACTGAAAATAGTACTCGACCAACAACACTACTATTCGACTAGATATTGATCATTGTGATATCCAAGTCACTTGAAATAACTAAATATAATTACATATTATAATCAACTCCTATAAAAGCGAGTGTACATCCGTACGTGAGTAACAACATAATATAACAGCTGATGTCACCTATCATTTGTAATACTTAAACAAAACCTAGTGTAGATTATACTTTGGGGTTATGTTTACACCTTCAATCAATATATGTCTTGTGAAGTTGATTTTAAAATTTGGGTTAAAGAACTAATGTAGGCTATACTATGTTGTAAGATTTGCTTTGAGGTTATAAAATGAATATAAATAAAACCTTTTATTATCAATATATACATTTATACAAATTTAAAGAAGATACCCATTCTTTTGTATTCGGAAACATTCGTACATCTTCGTATAACTTATAAACATATGTTTCATTATTATTTCTTCATTATAATTTTAATAACTTATAAATGATTTGATTTATTAATATGAAGTTAGAAAGCAATTAAAAGATAACATTTTTATCTTTATTTAGATAAATAATAATAAATATAAATACAAATTATTAACAAATAGGTCTACAGTTTTATCTATATATATAAAATTCAATGTATGTACGTTTGTCTGTATGTTTGTCCTTTATGCGTTACCAAACCGTCCATCCGATTGCTTTGAAATTTTGCATAGTAACACAGGTTAACCCTGGGAAGGTTTTAGGCCATTTACCAAAGTCCTAGGACATTAGGGCTACGCCCCAGTGGTCCTCAAAGTTTCAATGTTAATCTTATAGAAGGTCAATCTTAAGGAAGAAGAAGAAATATTTCTTTTGATTTTATCAGAAACAGCTGTTTGTATGAAAAGCTTAAAACATCTGATTTTGATCAACAGCTGATTTTGATCAACAACTGATTTGGATCAAAAACTGAATATAATTTTAGGTTAGGTAAATCAAGCAATGAGCAGAATCCCATTATAATTTACATCGGCCCTCAGGGATACGAATTACAGGCTTTCAAAGTTTCAAATTAAGCAATAGCGAAACATTGCCGGGTCAGCTAGTAATCTTTATAATTGTACACAATTACCGAGTTAAAAATCCCCATCAGCATAGGTAGGCCTAGATAAAGTCTATTGTTTTTAAATATTTTTTTAACTATGTATTTCTGATGTGTATCTAATTAATCTGCCTGTGATTTTTCACGGGGGCTTACTAGTTACCTATAACATTTATCTGTCTTGTGACTTTATTTATCTCCAGATGAAAACTCGTTTCGGAGCCACAGTCCCATTATCAGTTACTTATCTTCTTATTTACTCCGTTGTTCATGGGTGATAAGCGACGGTGCACATCATTAAGGTCACCAGTTCAAATGAGGACTAATATATACCAAGGCCATAGCCAGGAAAACTTTTCGAGGGGGGGGGGGTTCAGGTCAGGACCGGGGATTTAATTTAAACCATTTTAACACATTCACTGCTAAGGACGCACATGTGAGCTTGAAACTGAACACTATGCTTCCCACGCCAACCTCTTCGTTGGAAGTATTTTCAATACACAATGCATTGCGTGCATTGCGTGCATCGCACGCCAACCACCTTATTGGAAGTATGAGACTTGTCCAGAAAGTAAGTACCGTTTTGGGAAAAAACATTCAGACAATTTTTTCAACCAAATTTATTTCTACAAGAGTGAGGATATCTTAAACTATTTTTCTACATAGTTTCCAAAATAGTTTAGACATTTGTCGTAGCGAGGAACCAATTTTTCTATACCCTCTTCATAGAAAGATGCCGCCATTGACGAGAGCCATTGCCGAACACCATCTTCAGCATCGTCATCACTGTCAAAGAGGCGTCCTCCGAAATACCGCTTCAAGTGCAAAAACAAGTGGAAATCAGAAGGTGCTAGATCAGGGCTGTACGGCAGAAGGTCAAATTGCTCCCAACCAAATTCTTCAATAAGGTTTCGAGTGGCACCAGCAGAATGGGGACGTACGTTGTCATGGATCAATATAATGCCTTCACTAAGCATTCCCCGTCTTTTGTTCTGAATCGTACGCCGAAGTATTCTTAGTGTTTCACAATATCGTTCCGCATTGATTGTTTCCCCTCTGGGTAGAAAATCAACAAGCAGAATGCCCTTTCTGTCTCAGGACACAGTGCACATGATTTTTCTTGTCGACAAAGTTGTTTTGAACTTTTGTTTTTTGGGGGATCGTGAGTGTCTCCACTCCATTGACTATTGTTTGGACTCTGGAGCGACATGACAAACCCAAGTTTCATCACCTGTAACAATCTTGCTTAAGAATTCGTCTCCTTCATCACTGTAACGGGTGAGAAAAGTCATTGCACTGAGAAGTCGCTTCTTTTTGTGTTCGTCCGTAAGCATTTTCAGAACCCAACTTGCGATAATTCAAGTGATTAGCCACAATCTCATGCAAAAGAGATTTTGAAATTTGTGAGAATTCATCAGAAATCATTCTTATGTTTCCACGAATTTTCACATTCACTTTTTCAACCAATTCATCACTCACAACCGATGGCCACCCGCTGCGAGCCTTGTCATGAACATTGGTTCGCCCATCATTGAATTGCCGAACCCATTTTCTTACCATTCCATCATTGATAACTTTTCTCCATAAACTTCTGTAAGTTGGCGATGAATTTCAGCAGGCTTCGTGTTCCTTGCGTTCAAAAATCGTATTACAGAACGCACTTCACAGTCCGCGAGATCAGAAATTGTTTTAAACATTTTGAGTGCACACTAACTAATGTAAATACAACAAAATTTTGCCGTAATTGCGTCAGCTGTTCAACAAGGAGACTAGAGCTCATGCGCGGAACATCGTCGCTAGTGCTGTGTTGGCGGTAGAACGAAACGGTACTTACTTTCTGGACAAGCCTTGTATTTTCAATACACAATTCATTGCGTGTTTTGTTAGAGTAAAGTATTTTTGTTGAACCTTCATAGTTTTCTTATTTAATAGATCAGATCAAGCTCACAAGAGAGTAAGGCTGTAACCTACTGCATCCATGTGTATTGTACGTTGTAGTGTAATCAAGTAAATCTAAATATCAGTATGCATGCAATAACTGATAGTGGCAATATGGTCATGAAATGCATTTTAATCTGGAGATAAATAAAACCACAAGACGGATAATTTATAGACCATTATATTTAGTCACAACAATGGTGATTTCCTGACAGATGAGTAAACACACAAATCTTTGTAGTGCATAGTTCCTTGCGGACAAAATTTGCTCAGTGTATAAAGAAATTTACTGCAAAACGTAGAAATAGCCAACCCATAAAAAAAGATGAAAGTTAAATAAAATTCTGATGAATTTTTTAATTGTTGAGGCAACAAATTTACTTCAAGCAATTTATCTTTTTCTTTATACATTTTTTCCACTTGTTGAATGTTGTAAACCTTCAAATAAATGAAGTATTTAACAAATTATAATTATCTGCAGCCAAAATGTCATTGGAGATGGTTTCTTTGTAGCTAAACATAATTTACAACATTCTTGTATGCAAATTTGTGTTAATTTTATTATTAGAAAAACATTTAAAGTTACAAATTATCCGTTCTTAGCTAGTTTATATAAAGTAAAGGTAAGCATCGTTTTACTAACTCGATTACAATTTAAAATGCAAACCTGATTGGATCGAGGATGGGACAGGATAGATGAGCCGGGAAAGGATAGGTCCGATATAGGCAATTCCTGAAAGCAAACCAATAATATTATAAATACATTATTATCGTAAACGTGACACTTGTAGAAAGTGTTCCCCCACATAAATATGTTTATTGTGAAGCACAATGCATTTATTTCATACTTAACAATGAGTCGCTTAGCTAACAGTAGGCTACCACCTCAGTAATTTTACAGGAGGAAGAAAAATCCGATTATTTTCAAGTACATAAATATAATATGTATTTAATATAGGCCTAATTCTATTTTTGGAGCGAAGTTCCTTAACGCGGGTTGCGGAAGGAGTTAACAAATAGAAAATGTAACGTGTAACGAAAAAAAGTGTTATTAATTGGTTGCTATGGCAATGACAAATATAAAATAGTAACGAAAAAAGTGTTACCAAATTGGTTGCTATGGCAATGAATGTAAATACATTCAAGAAATATGTGTTTTGGTTCATCAATTTAAATTAAGAGACGATCAATTACGTCCGGTGTAGTTCCGATTTTATCGACAACCGCTGAAATTTTAGGTTAGGCTTAGAAAGTAATTTTAAGTCTAGGCCTAACCTAAAATTATTGTATGTTGCCGTTAAAACAGGTAAAAGAAATTAAACATACACACAATAATTTTAGGTTAGGCCTAGACTGATTGAACCAACATTTTCATGTTTATTGAATGTATTTATAATGAATGGAAATTTAACTGTGTTTACCATCTCAGCTTTGATGTTATAATTAATTCCACACCTGTATTATAATAACATTAAACGTATGGAAACAGTAAATATTTGCATAAAAAAAATCTAATAATAAACGGCAATTGAAAGCTTAAAATTATGTGCGTTTGTTGCCGTTAAGGCTGGTAAAAGAATTGAAGAAAAGGTGCTGCTATCTCTAAGATTTTTGCCGTAAACATTGCATTAGACGATGAAAAACGTCCACCAGAATGTGTAGAAAACAAAAAGTAAATATTGTTAAAAATGTCAGTTAGGCGGTGTTAAGATTAGAGGGTAGGTTTAAGATATAGATAAATATAATAAAAAATAAAGTTTAGTATAGTTTAGAATTTACTAGCCCAAGACGAAGACACAGAAAGTGGAGCATTGAGCAATAATGCAAAGTGTTGCAAATAGCTGACTCGAGTAAAGCACACTTACAAAGAAACAATTTGACAATCTGACAAAAATATAGAAGGGTCATACTGATCTAGATTGAGGTCAGTATTTTTGTGTGCTGGGCGGGGACTATGTGGGACAGATTGGGCTTTGGAGTGAAGCGGAGAAGACGCTGCTGGTCGGGAAGCGATCATTTTTGGTGCTACGAGAACCCCAGTTAGAGAGCTAGGTAGGTGAACAGATTGTCAAATATTCATCATAAGAGTATTTAAGTTTATTTTATTTAAAAATTAAAGTAGAAGCTCATTCGAGCCAGCATTACAAACATAGCTATTTCTTTGGGTGTTTCGTCTTGGGGTAGCATTACCAAATTCATTAGTTAGAATAATAAAGATAAGTTGATCAGTGTTAATAGAAGTTAGTTGTTCGTTGTAGTTTGGTTAACAGAGATTGTGTAAAAGGAGAATAATCTACCACTGAACCACTTGATGATCAAATATAATAGTTGTGAACCTTAGTGTAGCTTAATTTGTGAACCCTTGTTATAACCAGTAATATTTCCACCCATAACAGCGGTATGTTTGCTAATGACAATATGTTGGTATCATGCATGTATATCGTAAACCTGATAGTTCATTACGACACTCACTCAACATAAGAAAGGGTTGAGGAAGGTATCTACTTTCTAACATATCCTCTACTCCCGTGCATCAACCCTACTAGTGTGACTCAGAACAGGCTAAACCCCTAACCTAAGTGGGTCTGGAGAGCACACACCCATGGTACTAATTCTGACTACACAGCTTACTCCGAAAACCAGAATGGTCGTGAACTTGTTACACGTGGTGCCATGAATCGAGTAAGATAGCTACGGTTTCGGCTTCCTTTTACAACTGCTGGGGTCTTAGTGTGATGCTTTCAGGTTGACTGGTTTTCCGCCTAATCATGGCAAGAAATTAGTGTTATAACACTATAAAGAGTAAGGCTGGGTTATACACAACATTTGTCACCAAACTTGATGATCATGTCAGGTTTGCCCGATGAAACATTAAGTGTCATTGCCAAGTAGGATGTTTTCCACGAACTGTATTTTTGTATTATATTTTATTGCACAAATTAATAAATTTTCTCACAAAGAAAACAGACGCAGTGTCTGTAACTAATGCATAAAGATCTACAACTAATACATACTGGTCATTAATTAATATGCTAATTATTAACATTCATACATCAATCAAAGATTGTTATTGGGTTTTCAAAATAGGTACTCATTTAAACAATAAATTCATTTTGATTTTTTTTCTTTTTTATGAGATAGCCATTCTCATTAGAGGGTATTGTTTTTGTAGTTTCGGAGATCCGAGCGTTAACCATAAGCAGTGCGTGTCCAGATGCAAATAGTTGTGCCAATTATTCGGTATCTACCATCATTTTCTGAGCAAATTCGCTCCAAAGATTAGCGTAGAAAGAAACCAAAGTTAAAAAAACAATGTTTAACATTTACAATAAAATTATTGTCACTATAACTTCTTATGCTGCTTTGGTAAAGAGTAATATAGACTAAATGGAATTGAGTTTAGTGTAACCATGTGTTTTGTACCACGATATACATCATACATGCAAGATGGCCAACAAAACAATGATATGTGTTGAATATAGGTTCCCATTATTTAACTAAAAAGCACAGTCAGTTATGTCATAGATCATGAATAATAAAATAGATCATGCATGCATACGGCAGCTGTGTGTCGAAAATAAGGTTATCGGGAAAATATTGCATGACTGCGCCGCGGGGTAGCGCTAGGGAGAAATCGTTCATGACATAGATGCTACCCACCGGCTTCCGTCGTTTCCCCCATAGATCGCTCCACTATCATCCAATTTCCAGTGGATTGAAATATTGCACTGGATCGGAATTCTATTAGGTTATCCAAATACAATGGTTAGGCCTATATACATTCACTCTTTAAAACTAATATTATTTTTTATAATTTTCATTTGTTATAATTTATAATTAAACCAAAAATGTTCAACTGAAATTATTCCTAGTTTTGCTTTTAAAACTCTTTTGTTGCCCTATTTCTTTTAAAATCCATTTTCAAAGAGTGTGCAGTAGTGAGTCTTTACAATAGAGTTTATTCCAAACCGAAAAACTACTGACGACGTAGTTACACAATGTAGATGGATATACTCAGAGCATTACTGTCTTACTGTAAAAATTTGTGTTCTGTAAATTATAATCTATAACACAAATTAAACATTAACACGTTCACTGCTAAGGACGCACATGCGAGCTTGACACTGAACACTATGAGAAGCGGCCGACGCACAGTGCAATGCCTCCGTATTGGGAGAATTTTCAATACAAAGAGCATTGCGTGCTTCGCACGCCAATTTTAAGCCTATGCGCTATGGACGAACATGTGCATCCGCTTTAAAATATTAGTGATTATTAAGTAGAAAGGTTCAAAAATAAAAAATAAAGTAATTTCTACTCATCCTTATATATAATTCTGTAAGCGAAATTTTACATTCAAAATTGTGGGAATTTGGTAAATCGGAGGATGATGGGAGAGGTATCAAATTAAAGGTATCGATTCAAGGAACGAGGGAAAAATATAAGTTTTTTCTAAAATTAAAAACTAAGGGGTTTTTGGGGTCCCCGAAAAACGAAAATTCCCCATAAGAAATACATGAGAATTTAAAAACATCTGCTTTGTTTACATTAAAACATTTGGTATTAAATAAATAAATTAAAAACATAAAACAGCTGTTCTGTAGTTTACATTTGATCTATACTAATATTATAAAGAGGTAAAGTTTTTTTGTTTGTTTGTTTGTATGTAGGGGGTAATCTCTGGCACTACAGAACCTATTGAAAAAATAGTTTTACTAATACAAAGCTACACTATCCCTGAGTAACATAGACTATAATTAATTTCGATAAAAACCTTTTTTTTTTGTAAATTAGTTGGAAAAAATTCTTAGGTTAGGCCTAGAATGATAAACCAACACATGTATTTACATTTATTACCATAGCAACCAATTTAATAAAATAACATATACCGTAATATAGCTGGTTGCTCTAATATTTCCATTACAGCTGATTTAAAAATTTGAAGAAATTATTTTTGTATTTCTAGCTTTTAGGTTAGGGTTTTAAAGTGTAGACCTGAGCCTTGCTGGTTCTTTTAATCATTATTATAACTGATGTTATAAAATATACGAAACAATTTGATTTGAACATTTAACATTATTTACCATCTTAGTTTTGAGGTTATTATTAATCCTACACCTTTATTATAAATAAAACATAACTTATGTTTTTGGAAGATTCCATTGGGGGTTGGCGTGCGGAGCACGCAGGGGTCTCCCCTAGTTTAGGCTATAAATATAAAAAATAAAAGGTCAGCTCCTAGCGTAGGAAATACGAAATTTGCATAGCAGTGAACGTGTTAATACATAATATCATCTGGAACTACTATGTTTATGCAGTGTCTACTTCCATTATGAGTCTATTTCTATAAAATACATAAAAGTGTTTGTGCGTTTTATTAAACACAAACTAAAGCGTTTGTAGAATTTTAAAGTATTTTGTTGCCTTTTTCTTAACTTAGATTCACAAACGTTCTAAAAATAAGTGAATAGAAATAGAAGTAGAAAGAAAAAAAATGTAATTAACTTCTACTACATTAAGAATAAACATGCCATATTGTGAAATATTTCTTAATTTAGTTGCTCTTCTCCGTGAAGCTGTTTCTTTCTGAAAACGGATTTTTACTGAATACAAGTGCACTAAACATACTGTATTACTACAAAAACACTAAACAAGCGCAAAAATTAGTTTATAAATATTATTTTAATAAGTTCTTGAAGAGTGCAATTACTTTTTAAACATCTTATATCAACTTCCCCTTGTTTTGGAGAAACGTATTAAGACTTCTAATGAAATAATCGATGAGTAAGAATAATGTCATATCTATAAATGTGTACAGGATGAACTAAAAGTCTGGCGACACCCCTGTAACTTTTGAGTGAGTAATTGGAAAAAAAACCAAACTCAGGTAATGTTTACTAGGTATAAAGATGTACTTTTTTATGCATATAAGACAACGTTGTTACCATTTCCAAAATTGGAAATTTTGGGGCCAGCTCAAAAATGTTAAATGCAAAGCCCTGCCTTGTGACCCCTCATTTTAAAGGTATTGGTACAATAATGTAAATTACGAATACTAGAGGTCTCTATCTTATTCCTATGTTAAGTTATTTTTGGTTAAAGACGAGAATGATTCAAGTCCTTCTAACTTTTTAGTGAGTGATTGGTGAAGAGCCAAATCCAAGGTATGTGTGTTAGGTATTAGGATGTACTTTATTATGTATGAGGAAACTTTGTCCCCCTTTCAAAAATTGGAAATATTGGGGTAGATCAACATTTTTATATGCAAACCCCTGTTATGTGACCATTCATTTTAAAGGTATTAACAAAAGGAAACTATAGCCCGTCTCAGGTTAAGTTGAGGCAAGCAGGGTGGGTAATTAGGGTCGGTTTCAACCGTCATAAAACTGACCCTTATTAATGCCGCCTGAGTGAACCTGTAGGACACTCTAGTTTAAAATTGCAAGTCTGTATGTCTTAAGTGAAAATGAAAAAAAGATAACGGTACAGTAAAGATAACTGTAAATAACGGTACAGTATCGAGTTTTTTTCTCATATAATGATTATTTATCACATATTTAAATATGAACTTCTCTAGTACATTTTTGTGGCTTTATTGTTGTAAACCATATTAGTAAAGTTAATTCAACTAACAAAGTTTATAATGCTAGTACAGCTCAAAGTTGGCCAAATGTAATCAAATTTGGTATCAAAATTATCAGGAAAGTATCATGAAACGAAATATGATACCGTTTTTTAATTTTCACTTAAGACATACAGACTTGCAATTTTAAACTAGAGTGTCGTACAGGTTCACTCAGGCGGCATTAATAAGGGTCAGTTTTATGACGGTTGAAACCAACCCTAATTACCCACCCTGCTTGCCTCAACTTAACCTGAGACGGGCTATAACAGTGCATATTTGAGCTGCTCCAAAAATTTCCCATTTTGGAAATGGTAACAACGTTGTCTTATGAGTAAAAAAGTACATCTTTATACCTAGTAAACATTACCTGAGTTTTTTTTTCTAATTACTCACTCAAAAGATACAGAGGTGTCTCCAGACCTTTAGTCCGTCCTGTATAGAAAATTAATAAACATACAAATAGAAAATGCTGTCTAACGTTTATTTACTTTTATTATAAGGCAAGGAATATAAAAATAAACATCAAGAGGGTTGGCAGTAATTATAATTATGGTGGAATTGTTTTGTATTTATACAGGTTAAATAGTTCTAAGAAAAAAGCTTCAGGACTGTTTAAATTACACGACAACCAGTTCCAACTCATTCCAAAACTAACAGTTGTTTTTGTGTGTTTGACGAACAACTTTTCTAGCATCCAGTTCTGTGCGAAGTTCAGACAATCTTTCACACAAACTTTTTAAATGTTTTAAACTGTTTACGGGGATTTTGAGACGATCAAGGTGCGATGAATTTTTTAAAAGGTTTGAGGAGAGTGGCAATCGTTCTGAACTACCGACAAGCATCGTGTTGGAGAAGTGAATGAATTAATGCCATCAAACGTTGATTGACTGTCTAAGAAATGGTAAAATAGTGCAACATTTTGTTTGATTTATGTCGAGAGATCCTAAAAGAACAGGGAATGAGTCGTGATGCAGCAAAATTTGTTCCCGGCCCATTACGCAGGATCAAAAACTAAATTGGGTTAAAGCTTCTGGATATTGATGAGAAGGCAACCAATGACCACACGTTCTTCAAGAACATGATGAAATACGAGATTATGGTTGCAATGGAAAAGTAAAACTTTCCTAAACCCAATTAAGGACACGATTAAAGGTTATGTTTATTTTTTTAAAGGAACTTGAACACTTATCACCATAGTCGAATAAAATGTAGTTGGTTAGTCGATTAATTAAAACCATCGACTAATTCGACTAACTTTACATAAATACTTCTAATTGGGTCCAACTAGCGACTAATTAGCCGATGGTGCAAAGTAGTCAATCGGCTGATTACAAATCAAAACCAACAGTTCGAGCAGCGGATTTTGAACTAATTGGGTCCAACAAGCGACTAATAGTCAATGGTTCACATCAAGGTCAAACAAACAATTTGGCTCAGTGGTAAATTTCTTCTTCTTTTGACAACACTTATTATTTATACCTTTTATTCCCTAAGCTCAAATTCTCCAACAAGAGACAAAGATTTGACATAATTTTCTACACGGTTCTAGCAGTGGTGGGATAAGTGCAGGGGATTAATTGAAGAGAATAACACTGAACAAGTTGAAACTTTCAATACGAAAAAATCAGCCAGAAACTTTTTGATCAGACCTAACACTCAACATACACAGACAGTACCAATGCAATGATCCTCTATTTTACAATGTTTAAGTGTTGCACCTATTTTTATTCCTCCTTGGGAACCATATTTGTAAAGCACACCGAAAAATAACATACATGCTTGTACACTTATTGCAGAATTCGTGTAAGCAATATTACAATGAGAAAAAGTGTATGAGTTTTGATGTAATTACACCGGGCTTTCGGAAATACTGCGGTATCGAATGTATCGTGGGTACATTGTGTCATGTAAACTCGAGCAAGAGTGCACTTTAGTATAAAGAAGCAAAAGAAATTTAAAATATATCCAAATTTAAGTTGTACATTTTTCGTGTAGTTTTTATACTTTTAATACATTGTTGGACAACCTAAAAATCCCTTATTGTAATCTCAATCACCATGTAAGTGTTAATGTTACTGTCCTAAACATTCAGTTTGTTAAATCATATAAAACTTCAGCTACGTAAGAACAAACAAATTTTCCATGGCTGTGATGTAAGAAAAGTGCGTTGGTACTTTGAAAGAAGACGCAGTAACATCCGTCGAGAAAGGCAGTTCATCTCCGAGCCTGGAACAGGTCGGACGAGTCTCGACAGTCTCGTCATTGTTTTTTATTGAGTTTAATGTAATTATTTTGTCGATTAAAATAACAATGATCAATGATTGTTCGTCTCAAGATTAAACATTTATATTCTTAAAAAGTACATCGCCGAGTCCAAAAGATGTCGGACGTTTCACGAGTCTCGACAGTGTCATCCTTCTATTTTATCTTGTTTGGTGGAAGTTTTGTCAATTCAAGAGTGTTTGTCAATTAAATTATTAAATAAAAATCATAGGAGTGTTCGTCGCAACAGTAATTATTTATGTTTAAAAAAAAAAAGATCGCTTCGAAGCCTGGAAGAGGGCAGACATGCATTTCAGCAAAGTCTCGTTAGGAACAATAAAAATACTGATCCTTTTGTATATTTTATGATCTTACAAGAATATACTAAACTATATTTGTTTCTTGCAATGAACAAACTCCAAGAATGCATGGAGGACATACAGAATAGTGAACCGGGTGAAGACAGCATTCACAATACCATGTTGAAAAACCTACCCCAACAATCTGTCGAAGAAATACTTACCCTGTTCAATAACATTTGGAATACAGGTAACATTCCACAAAGATGGAAGCAAGCCTGGACGTGCCTGAATCATACAGACCAATCTCTTTAACGTCTTGTCTGGGAAAATTGATGGAAAGGCTAGTCAGCAGAAGGCTTGTGTGGAGATTGGAAAGCGAAAACAAGCTACACTCAACACAGTTTGGATACAGACCAAGAAGAGAAACAATAGATGCTCTTCTACATTTCACAGAGTCAATCTATAGAAGTTTCTCGGACAACAGCTCAACAGTGGCTGTAATGGTGGATCTGGAAGCAGCCTTTGACAAAGTACCCCATTCCACAATCCTACTACATCGTATGCTCATTGGAGTCAGAGGCGGGATGTTAAAATACCTCCACAACTTTCTAAAACTCCGAAAAATCAAAACAAACATTAATACGTTCACTCTCAGATGAACTTTCAATTTATAGTGAAGTTCCACAAGGATCTGTTCTGAGTGCAACCCTGTTCAAAATTGCACTGTGTGATATGCTGGAGACTCTACCAAATACAACAGACAGCTGTATCTATGCCGATGATATACCAATATGGAGCTCTAACAAGGACCCAATACAAGCCACACAGCAGGTGCAAGTCCCTCAACGCCCTCAAAGTATGGACAGAAAAGTGGAACATGTCAATCTCCTCAACGAAAACAGTGTGCGTCTTTGTCACAAGAAAATACTCATTCAAGTATTTTATCCCAGAACTACAATGCAGAGGAAAACCAGTACCCTATAATCCAAATCCTGCACTACTTGGAATTACTCTGGACCCCACTTTTATGGAAGAACCATATTCAGCAGATCTCAATACAATGCACAAAAAGATTAAGTCTACTCAAAGCTGTTGCTAAAAGAACATGGGGAGCACATACTCTCATGCTGAGAAAATTTTTTGTATCATTTGTACGATCAAAAATGATGTACGGAGCAGAAATTTGGAGCTCTGCAGCAAAAACACATTTAAACAAATTAAATATAATCCAAAACAACTCAGCCCTGAGAATATTTGGATTATATTTGCCTAGGATGCCCAAAGACAACCCCAGTACGAGCCATGGAAATTGAACTCAACGTTGAGATTCTGGAAGCGTACATACCAGAAGGTGGTCTGGCACAAGTTTCTTCATGTATCTGCAGACTCCACATCAGATCTGCATCTAAGACCAAACCTACAGGAGGCTCATCACAAGCCTTCCTTTAATTACCAGACAGCATCTATAGCAACAAACACACCGAACATAACACCGGTGCCCTACCCTACTGTCAACTGCATCCCGTTATGGAACTTTCAACCACCGAAGATCAAATTGATATCTAAAAAGGACCCCATAGAAACACAAAGAGCTGCCGCCCTTGAAGTAATATATTCAAGATATGAAGGTCGATAAGATTTACACTGATGGGTAATTGGACCTCGCTGAATCAAAATCTGGCGTCGGGTACTTTGAGGAACGTTCAGGCGAGTTCTTTTTTGTCCCAGCAAATTCAAGCTCCAGTACCGACACGGAACTACTTGCCATCAACGAGGCAGTTGCCCATTACATATTTGTAGAAAGCCAAAAGATATGCATCCTCAGCGACTCCAAAAGCGTATTTCAGCTCCTCAAACAGTATAGGCCCTCAAGTTATTACCACAGAGTCCAGGAAATTTTACAACTCCTGAATCTGCCACGGACAAAGAGATTTGCTTCCAATGGATACCGGGTCATTGCGGAATTCAGGGAAATGAGAAAGCTGATGAAGTAGCGAAGGCAGCCACCAATATGCATCCTGTACCAACTAAGGAACTACCTCTAACAGGCTGCATGGCTGCAGCTCACAGCATTCTCAGACACAGGTGGGTTGAACAGTGGAATGATGAGCCAACTGGTCGCCATCTTTACGGACTCCTCAAAGAACCAAACAACACTGACATCTACAGGAACCTGCCCAGATCCGTGTCAACTTTCGCCTCAAGAGCTAGAACAGGGAATATTGTAACACAGTCCTATCTTTTTCGTTTCCTTGCTGAGTCACCCTTGTGTCTTGTATGTCGGATAGAAGAAGAAACCCTACAACACATCCTGCTTGGTTGTGCTAGCAAGTCGGATGTCAGGGATGAGCTGAGGAGAAGACTCCAACCTCATTGCACCCTTGGACGAATTCTGACTGATCCCACCTACTGGAGAATGGCCAGCCATGTATATGAGAGACACCGTGCGGTCGGCATTACCTGAAGCTGGATGCATATATTAAGAAGTAAGTATATTTGTTTCTTGCTGTTTGTTATAATTTATGTTATTGAATTACATTTTTTGTATAATAATTTCAGTTTATCTTTCTAACAAAATATGTCACTAAACCTAGATAATTAACAGTTATGTTCATTTGATCATTCATTTAGAGAACTCCAATTTATATATAAGTATTCCTGTTGTGCAAAATCAAACCTATAAAGTTAATTTAGACGCTAATGATGACCATACGCAACACATGAATGACGTCACAACTCAGTTTTACGTGAAAAGTTGTATTGCCACCGAGTCAAGGTGGCATTGGCTGAGAAAAAGCTTTGTCGTCTATGTGTTGTCACAACTGTGTATTTTTATAGATCTGTGTTTGAAATCATAGATGATGCATTGCACAATGGCGCAGCCAAGCTTGTGTCGTTGAAACTCTTTGGTTTTTACATTACACCTAGTATACACTTACAGTGAACGCTACTGTGCTTTGTCTAATTGGCTGTAAATTGTATATAACTCTAAAAATAATATAAGGGGAAAAACAGCAAATAAGTATATAATTATGTAGCAAATAAATACAGAACTACACTATCGAAAATCATACAATAAACTAAAGAGAATTACATAGCTACACAAGACACAGCATGAGATGAAATGTAAATGAAAGCAGTATGTACAAGCAAGGACATGCAGTTACCATGACAACGGGATTGGGTGCAGTACCTTGCGAGTGCCAAGAATCCAGAGAGAAACAGCTTCTTTCGCACTAAGTAAATTCTCTGATGAAATGTACTCTCTATCCTGTACACCAGAGTTAGTCAACACATCATATAGACAAACATTAGACAACATCATCTGTAATGGACGATATTATACAAAATAAGCAACACAAAATTCTGACTTTTAGAATAAAGTTAACTGAAAACTATTTGTTTTGAAGCTGTGTTTCTAAAAACTCAAAGAGAAACAAACTGTGTTTTCCTTGAATGAAATAATGATGGTCTTGTTGAGTTGTCTTTAAAAAAAATTATGTTTGGATAGCTTTCTCACTATGTTCTCTAAAAATCTATAAAATTTATATAAAATTTAAACTTTTAATTGACTAAAGCAGGCTTTACAAAATCAATAGTATTGACTATGTAAGGTGAAAAGCTGGTCGATATTTGATGGAAATCTGGTTTTCTGTTTTTCAGGCATCAATACTGGAACGTGGAGGGGATATTTTCAACATTATTGACTTCGTCAATGTTTCCATCAATACTCAGTTCAGTTGCAGTCGCGCTCCTTTGAAGGTAACAATGACCGACCCCATTTCAGGTGATTTAATCATATACAATGACAATATTGTTTGCTCAACTGATCGCGATGATTAAGAAGATAACCTTCACCGCTTCATAGGACAGTATGAGCTTTCCCCAGAATTATGGAATCCAAAAAACCCATCAAATTGAAAGAAAGCGGTGAGAAATTTGGCTCTTAACCTCCTCATACCCTCTTTAATGAAAATGAAGCCAGGTCAAACAAGAGGGAGGACTGTACAAAATAATTAACAGTCTAAGAACGAATTTCCAAAAGGAATTAAAGAAGATCGCTACACCGAAGGGTCAGTCATCTGTGGTTCTTTTCTACATTCGAAAGAAGTTCTTAAAATCTTCTACATTACTGAAGCTGATAGATGTGAATGTTCTTTTCTTTAATCATTCTTTTATCTAGCATTTGCGTTTTATTCAACAAGTAGTTACAAGTCTAAAAATAACAAAAGCTATTCAAGGTATTGTCAATAATATTGATCGTGTATGGAGGTCAAGTCTGAAACCAGTTGGCATGAATATTGACGGCTGTATTATCAATAATATTGATCGTATAAGGAGGTCAAGTCTGAGACTGAATGGCATGAGTATTGAGAGCTGTATTGTCAATAATATTGATTGTGTATGGAGGTCAAGTCTGAGACCAGTTGGCATGAATATTGACGGCTGTATTATCAATAATATTGATCGTATAAGAAGGTCAAGTCTGAGACCAGTTGGCATGAATATTGACGGCTGTATTGTCAATAATATTGATCGT
>JAGFPH010004811.1:96662-111069 GCA_018207615.1 Philaenus spumarius | reverse complement strand
TTTTCAAAACCGTTTTTCGTGCATCTATACAGGCCTATTTGACATGTCCGGTGCAAATTTGTTTGAAATCGATCGAATAGTTTTCGCTCTAGCCCTGTATACATACAGACATACATACAGACATACAGACATTTTGTAAAAACCACTTTTTTGGACTCAAGGGGTCCCAAAACGGATATTTCCACGAAAATCTCAACATCGAATTTTTTTTGCGATCACTATACTTTCTCTATACTATAGTATAGTGAGAAAGTAATACAGCTTTCGTTTTTTGACAAAAATATGCTTAATAGTGAAGGTATGTTTTGGTTATTTAATATTGAAATTGGTACCCAACTTCGCCGTTTTGAATGTAGAGAGCCGAGCCTTAAATGCCCATTCTTTGTAAATACATTCAATAAACATAAAAAGTTCGTTCATCAGTCTTGGCCTAACCTAAAACTATTGTGTGAATGTTTAATTTATTTTACCTGTCTTAACAGCAACTTACATACAATAATTTTAGGTTATGCCTAGACTTAAAATTACTTTCTAGGCTAACCTACAATTATTGTATATATGTTGCCAGTAAGGCAGGTAAAATAAATTAAATATACATACAATAATTTTAGGTTAGGCCTAGATTGATGAATGTACATTTTATGTTTATTGAATGTATTGACGATAATATCTGAACTACGTCGGACAGAACCGATCGTCTCTTAATTTAAATTGATGAAGCAAAACATGTTTCATTGCCATATAGCAACCAATTTGGTAACACTTTTATCGTTACTCATATTTTATATTTGTCACTGCCACAACAACCAATTAATAATACCTTTTTTCGTTACACATTACATTTTCTATTTGTTAACTCCTACCCGTGTTAAGGAACTTTGTTACAAAAACAAATTATTCACAGCAAAGAAATCATACTAATAAATACTGACATTATTTTGTGAACAAACTTTTAGAATTAACCTTTTAAATTGCACTTATATTGGTGACTTGTAAATTTGTCCACTAAGACACACAGGGATTAATTTAAACAATACTTATAAGATAAATGCAGGTGAATCTTCTAATTGTTAATATTGTATAAACGTTTGCTTTGTTTAAAGTCGAATGCCTTTGGATTGGTTTTACACTAAAATAATAATTCAAGAAGCAGTACAACAGACCTGGAAATGATGAGGAGCAAGGTAGTTCTCAAGCCGAGTGGGGTCGACTCCATCGGGTAACGGCCTTTGCAAGAGCTGTGCTGGGGGATAAATCGAACGTGTGAGTCGTGCTAACTCGCTCTGCACCGATAGCACTTCTCCTGGTTTACGTCCATCCTTTAAACACATTTTATAAAAATAAATTGCAAAATGAAAGCGTACATTTATAAAGTTGTAAATTTGTTTGTTCTAAAATTAGTGAAGGGAAGAAGAATACTAAACTAATTTGTATAATTTCGACAGCAATTATTGACAATGAAAGTGCAGCTTTTAAGTGTCCAATAATAGTTCTATGGCAGAATATCTAAATTTTGTGTTTAATATTTTGGAAGTAATATAAATCAGACTTCAAATAACCATAAATGTTCTAAATAGTATACAAGCTATATATACAAAGTGTTAAAGTTCCACAAGCCCTACATAATTTTAAACCTGTTACACGTATTAACTTCAAACTTTCAGGAAGTTCTTATATTGGGCAAATTCTGCACCTTTTAGTGGTTCAATGAATTTTAACCTTATTTGGTTAACGGGTGTTGCAAGTCAAATTTTTTTAACAGTAACCCTTATTGTGCGATACCTCATTTTGAAGCCCTCGTTAAATTGGTGTAAAGTAAACCCCTCTCCGACAGTGGCGGCTGCTTGTGCGGTCGTTTGGTTGCACAACCCCCAAGAAAGAAAAAAAAATTAATCGCATTAACATTTCTTTAAATATCAGTGCATTATAAATATCAACCTCATTTCAATCCTAAATTGTACGGCCAAGAATGTCCTCAAACGGTTGAAAAGCCGAAGAACATCAGCCCAAACTTCGCGCGCAGCGTCTGGGAACACACTGCTTCTGCAACCAGTGTCTTATGCAGTTATTAGCGTTGAAACTGGTGGGGAGTTTGTAACTTATGAGTTGCTATCACAACTCACATAAAGCCGTCAGGTTCGCAAAAGTTCTGCAACCCGCCAACTAGGTTTTTGCCAGCTGAGTGCCTTTTTGTTCTGTCATATTTCATGTTTTGTTTAATGAACAATACAAGACATTTTGAGGTTATGTGTCGTTCTCGTATTTTGGCTAGCTGTGTTTGGTGTTTATTTGTTTTAGATTGTGTTAATATATTTTAGTGTGTGTGTCTGGATTATGCTAGTAATGCCGAATGAGTAAAGTACGGTACATAGTTAAATCCATTACAATAGTTCTTTTTACATTATTCTTCATAAGTTATAGCAATTTGAGTGGGCCTAGACAGAGAGTGTAGTGTTGATTAGACGCCAAACAAAAGCTGTTAATATTCTTTTCAGAATTAATATTCGCGCCATTCGTGATTTACTGATAGCCCACAACCTATTACCAAAATGTTTGAACCCATTATCCCAAATCTATTTTCAAACATACATACAATTCAAATAATAGTTTTTGAACAAAAAAGGATAGGCCAAGTTCTTAAATAGGATATGGGGCGAGTTCATAAATTCAATTATGTTAATGTTATGTTTATTATAAAATTAAAATTCTGTTAAGTTTGGCCATCTGAAGAACAGTCGGATGGTCTTTCTTTTTAAATGACGTTAGCGATATTTAAACATATAGTGTGCCTGATTTCTATGTTTATTCGTGCATGATTTAAATTGTTATTTTCAGTTTATTTACTATTTTATTGTAGACTAGTAGTACCCTTAACTGAAAGCTACAAAATTTTCACTTGTTCGTAATGTTAACCCAACCATTTTAATGGATTTAAGAAATATTGTTGAAATTAAGACAAAAACTTATAATTCCACGTGTAATTCATCATCTAAAATAATGTGTTAAATTGCGTTCATATTCCATACCCGCCAAAAATTCTCTCCACATAATTGCAACCACCAAGTTAATAACTCACCAGCCGCCACTGCTCTCCGATACCCCAATCCAAAATGGGAGATTTTTAAATCCGATATCCCAATTTATAAATCAATGAACATAATCTATGAACTGGCTTTGCTAGATCGACCATTTTTGAATAACATAATAAATGAATGAACATAATCATAAAACTAATTATGATTTAAATCATCAAACATTATACAAATAAAATAAAATATTGTAAATCATTTTATTTATTAAAATAAATATTTAAATAATAAAAAAAAAAAATTAATCAGTTGCCATTTAGACAATGTATACTCCATTTATATTTATTAACTCCAAGTCCATTAAACAGACAGTTGCTTCACCAATCTAAACAGGTTTAATTACGATTTAGGTATTGAGTAGGCCACATTTTCATAAATATGACAAAAATTCTTGGCAGTTATTTTTTTCTAAATCATAACTAATGTAGATTAAAAAATTGGTCAATGTTTCTGTATCTTAAAATGAACACACATCTAATAGTATGTAGAATACAATACGTAGAAAAATGGAAAATCTGAACTTCTTGGCTCAATTTGGATTGGGGTATTGGAGAAGGGTACACCAATTTTCTCGTCTCAACGAGGGATTTAAAATGAGTTATCACACAATAAGGCTTAATATTTCAAAATTTTGACCCCCTTTAAAAGAATAAGGGTAAAATTCATTCATACCCTTAAAAGGTGCAGAATTTGCCCAATATAACTTCCTGAAAGTTTGGAGTTACAGTAATACGTGCAACAGGTTTAAAATTACGAAGTGGTGGCGGACCTTTTGCAACACCCTGTATATAAGTCTAACCCTTATTGTGAAAAAATATAATTCAAAATAAGAACTTATTGTCATGTAGTTGCTATTTAAGAAACCAATATAAAATAAACGGTACCAGGAACTGGCACATACTTTCTCATAAATACATTTAAATTACTAAACAGATTCACTGTGACTTGTAGGGTGGGGTAGGAGAGTTTTTTTATTAAAGTTGGAGATTAACTAATAAATATTATTATTATTATTATTATTATTATCTAGAGAGAAAACTATTCGATCGATTTCGAAAAAATTTGCACCAAACACGTCAATTAGGTCTTCATAGATGCACGTAAAATGGTTTTGAATTTTTTTTTTAAACAACCCGCTTTATGGCCAAAAACCACCCAAAAACAGTTATTATTATTATTATTATTATTATTAGCTAAACGAGAATTTTTAGAAAGATGCGGGTTTCTGTATATGGTAGGGCACATTAAAGGCTACAAATAAGCCAAATTTTATCAAAATCGTTAGAGCCGTTTTTTAATAAAAAAATAATAACTGATTTTTTTGGGTTTTTTTGCCAAAAAGGGGGTTGTTTTTCAAAATTGTTCAAAACCCTCTTTTGTGCATCTAAACAGGCGTACTGGACATGTCTGATGCAAATTTGGTTGAAATCGATCGAATAATTTTCTCTCTAGCTTTGTATACTTTTATTAAAGTAGGCGATTAACTAATAAATATTATTATTATTAGCTAGAGAGAAAACTATTCGATCGATTTCGAACAAATTTGCACCAAACACGTCAATTAGGTCTTTATAGATGCATGTAAAAAGGTTTTGAAAATTTTTGAAAAACAACCCCCTTTATGGTCAAAAAACCCCCAAAAATCAGTTATTATTATTATTATTAGCTAAACGAAAATTTTTAGAAAGATGCGGGTTTTTGTATATGGTAGGGCACATTAAAGGCTACAAATAAGCCAAATTTTATCAAAATCGTTAGAGCCGTTTTTTTATAAAAAAATAATAACTGATTTTTGGGGGTTTTTTTGGCCAAAAAGGGGGTTGTTTTTCAAAATTGTTCACAACCCTTTTTCGTGCATCTATACAGGCGTACTGGACATGTCTGGTGCAAATTTGGTTGAAATCGATCGAATAGTTTTCTCTCTAGCTTTGTCTACATACAGACATACATACAGACATACAGACATACAGACAGACATACAGACATACAGACATACATACAGACAGACATTTTGTAAAAACCACTTTTTTGGACTCAGGGGGTCCCAAAACGGATATTTCCACAAAAATCTCAACATCGATTTTTTTTGCGATCACTATACTTTCTCTATACTATAGTATAGTGAGAAAGTAAGAAAGTCAAGGCCATAATCTATGAACTGGCTATGCTAGATCAACCTTTAATAAAGTAAGGAAGGATGTTCTTTCTAAAGCTCACTGAAATCCAGGATAGTATTTACAGGAACTTTTATAATGGCGAAAGCTTACAAATACGATATAATTTTTGGAATGTGGGGTAGAACGCTCAAATTACATTTCTCAAATCCAAAATAAAGTTTTGCTTACTCAACCAGTCAATACATTCTAACAAAATTGAAGTAAACTTTATTAAATAATTATCGGTGAAAGAAAAGAAAGAGTTGAATAACGACCTACCTTGATATTAACTTCAGCAATATCATCTCTGTCCGTCCACTGAGGGAAAAGGTTGGTAAACTCTAAAGGTTCGAGCCCTGCCCACACTAGATGCGCTTTAGGCGGTGACTTTTCTCCATGTCTCAGTTTCCAATATTCTATAGCTGTACTCATCGCTGCCCTCCTTTCTGCTTGCCATCTCACTTCACCCCATCCTCCGTTTTCTTCTTCATCACCTCCGCCGGTTCTTCTCGTCTCTTCTCCCCACCAACCTTGCCATAACCAAATATCTTTTTCGGCATCGAGTAAGAAGAGAGCTGTAAAATGTGTTAAATGTTTAGTATTTTCTGTTCAATACATCAGAGTGACAGTGATAAAATCTGAGAAGAGATGTTCTAGGGCAATTTTAATCTTATATACAAATAAATGTTGGTATGTGCGGGAAATTCAAAGATAAAACATGAACTTGTATCGACATTTAAAAAATATAATAAAACCAGCTGACCCGTGTGATATTTCACAAGTTACGAGTACTTTCCTGATTTAATTCAGTTAATTACGTTTATTTCATTACGATGGTTTATAAATAAATGTTTATAATGATTTATAACGCTTTATGTTGATTTGGTTTTATTGATTTGCGTGATAGATTATACTTGCATATAGAATGTAAACAATCTAACTAATAGCTTTTATGTTAGTTAAAACAGATTCTTAACAGAGATTGTGTCTTTCACTAGGAATCATGAACTTTCATATGAAAGTTTTTTAATAAATTTTTTTAACGAAAACATAATTTAAAAATTATGATTGAATCATTCATTTTGATGAAAAATTAAGGGCGATATGGCGTTGCCACAATAATATGAGAAATAATATAAATGCAATTTTTTTTAATACATTTATTATACAAAAACTTTAATTTTAAGCTATTTGTCTATTTTTTATCAATAGCGGGAACATAAACTTTAAAATTATGTTTGAATCATTCATTTTGATGAAAAAATGAATCTATGAGAAATAATATATATGGCCACGATGGCCTTGGTTGTTAAAGCGTCAAAGCTTTATCAATCGTCATGGCAACCATCAATGGAAAAGTTCCAAGTTCAATTCCCATTGACCACGAATAATTTTCTAAATGGTTTCTTAACAGACATCATTGGCTGTGGTTCGGATTCCACGTAAAACCGTAGGTCCCGTCTTCATTAGCCTTAAGTACAAAACAGCAGGACGTTAAACACAAAAAAAAAAAAAAAAAAAATAATATATATGCAAGTTTTTTAATACATTTTTTAAACGAAAACATTAATTTTAAGCTATTTGTCTATTTTTTATCAATAGCGGGAACAATGATTTTTTCAATAGCTTTAAAATGATGGTTGAATCGTAAATTTTGATGAAGAATTAAGGGAGATATGGTGTTGCTACAAGAAAAACAAACCTTTCAGAAATAATATTTATGATAACTACACCTTTTTTGGCCCTACTCATGAAAACCTAAGAAACACTAATAAAATACCATTTTTTGAAATATTAGAATCTCCAAAAGATGTTCCAAAATTCGTTTAAATAACTTTTAACTGTTAGAAATACAGTAGAGTCCCGCTAATCCGAAAATCCGCCTCGGAAAAGTGTTCAGAAAAAATACCAATTTTTTTAACATAAAAATAGGAGAAATTAAAAAGACGTTCGTGAAAAACGTACATTTATTGTTATATAAACAAGTTAAACAGAGACATACATAGAACTGGTTTCGTCCAGTTTTCCATCCGTTTTGCGGGAAGGAAGCTACGGTAACAAGCGTCTGGTGAAACGGAAGGATTAGATATAACAGCTAGGCACTAGTAGTGTTGTTGCCACATGCCAGTTGTGTTCAACCGTTTTTCTTCTCCGTTTTCGTTTACTCGAAGGAATTTTATTTTTTTCTCGATCTTTTTTCAAGACGATGCGGTAATAACGGACAGACTGCGGGATGACAAAACGGACCGTTCAAACAACCTATCCCTTCGGAAAACGGATGGTGTAACCCTACACTAAGGCAAGTTCAAGAGCATTTGCCGCGTCTATGTGTGATATGAGTTCAGTTTGAGCGTTCACCACCTCCTCGCTTTCCTTCGATCCGATCAACGCTGTATAGAACTGGCACTAGGAGATGTCCCCGCAATTAATTTACGCCTTAACAAGTCAATACATTGATATTATTAATGAAATCCGTCTATTACGAATTCTTGCTAAACCGAATAGTGTTCTGTCCCAATTAGTTTGGAATGGCGGGTTTCTACTGTATTGAATTGGGTCCTTTTTATTTGATTGAACGAGCTCTACCAACGGCTCCAAATGTGTTAGAGAGTATTTACCTGGTTGCCGAGCCGAGTAGAGGTCTTCCTGTAGGAATGGAAAGGGCGAGGTAAGTTCAGAATGACTACTGGGCGGTACTATTGGTGTTGCTTTAAACACGCCTAGCACGCTAGACAAGTGGTACATTCTAGGTGTCCAGTCTAGAGTACCTGGTGTGTTTGCAAGGGATACGTACAGCCCTCTGTTATTTCCTCCAAGTCCTGCAATAAATCAAACAGTCTGTCATTACCACTCAGCTGCATCTTCACTATACTGGATTCATTTTCTCCCCCGGTAATCATGTTACTAATGAATGAAACAAGTTTACTGTTCTTAATTAATTTTTATTTCAGAATTTTCTAATAGGTATTTTCTTCTGCCACAGGACTTGCGATTGACGATATTATTTTTTTTACAAATGTGTTGTAATTTTAATAAACGCTACCAGGAACTGGCACATACTTTCTCATGAACATATTTAAATTATTAAACAGATTCACTACGACTTCATAATTGTATTAAAGTAGGAGAGGGGATACATTAAAGTAGGAGATTAACTAATAAATATTATTATTATTAGCTAGAGAGAAAACTATTCGATCGATTTCGAACAAATTTGCAGCAAAGATGTCAATTAGGCCTGTATAGATGCACGAAAAAGTTTTGACAAATTTTGAAAAACAACCGCCTTTTTGGCCAAAACCCCCCCAAAATCAGTTATTATTATTATTATTAGCTAAACGAAAATTTTTAGAAAGATGCGGTTTTTTGCATATTGTAGGGTACATTAAGGGCTACAAATAAGCCAAATTTTATCACAATCGTTAGAGCCGCTTTTTTATAAAAAAATAATAACTGAGTTTTTGGGGGTATTTTGGCCAAAAAGAGGGTTGTTTTTAAAAATTTTTGAAAAAATTTTTTCGTGCATCTATACAGGCATCTATGACATGTTTGGTGCAAATTTGTTGGAAATCGATCAAATAGTTTTCTCTTCAGCTTTGTATACTTACAGACAGACATTTTGTAAAAACCAATTTTATGGACTCAGGGGGTCCCAAAACGGATATTTCCACAAAAATTTCAACATCGATTTTTTTTTGCGATCACTATACTTTCTCTATACTATAGTACCGGTATAGTGAGAAAATAAAAATGAACAAAACTAAATTTGTATTTTGAAATAAATTATGGAAAACACTTTTCATCACACTGTATCAAAATTAATAATTTTCAATTACAGCTATGAATATTGAAAGTTATATTTTCCCACTCTAGTCCAAGAAAGACTGCTGGAAATTTTTCCCTTACTGTTATGTAATTATGCATGCTAACTCCAGTTGCGCTAGTATCATATTGCTTCTATCAGTAATAGTAATGGATTTGAAATCAGCTGTTCTTAATAATTGAACTATAGCACTAAAAACAATGCAAACACTAATTATTTTGTGAGCAATATATAACTGATTCATGTTAAAATGTCTGACAAAGATTTAAATGATTCATTGCAATTATCATAATATAGTTTATTAAGTAAAATAGCGGAAGCCACTAATCATCTGTTTCAGTTTAACAATGAAAACTGCAATATTCATTTAAATAAATAAAGTTTAAAATGTAAAAATTGAAACCTTTAATGTTTTGTTAAAAGTAGGGATGTGTCGATACGAGATTTTTCGATTCTCGATTCCCAATACCGATACCTAAAAAAAAAAAAACAACAGCGAAAAAAATAAATAAATAAAATGACGAATGTCTGCAAAGAATACGAATGTCCGAATATTATTAGTTATTAATTTTAAAAAACGCCGGCGTTAAAATAATTTAAGTACCACAGTAAGTGCCCGCAAAAAATCGATGCCCGAATATAATTAGTAATAATTTTATAAACTACCATTGGTGAAATGTTATTAAAAATAAAATGACTAATGTCCGTAAAAGAATACGTCATCCGAATATTATTAGCGCTAATTTTATAAAACACGGTATTCAAACGCAATTTAATATACAACAGCGTATGTCCGCGAAAAAACCTACTCCCGAAAACAATGGAACGTCCACATAAGAAAATACAATTAACCTAGTCCAATGAAAAACACATGAGAGTTTCAGTAACGAAATAGCAGAATGCGTTGCAATTTAAAATAAAACAAGTTTTTAATTATTCGGAATAATATTTTTTATGACTGACTAGGATTGCGTTACTCGGGATATCATATGTTTTGTTTCTGAACGTTCAATTCGGATAAGTTCAGAAATAATCGGAACTTCAAACATCGAAAATTTGATTCAACGTCGTCAGTTTAGTCCCGCCGAAGTCTGAACAACTTGTTAGAACAAAGTACTGTAATATCAAGTTAATAACGCTGTGTGTAAATTCAGTTTTAGTGCAGTGTTTTATTCATTTTTTTATTAAATTTAAATATTTTTGTTTTAGCTACCGCATTAGTTAATAGTAGAGCGTCGATTTGTTCGGGTAATTAAATTGTGTAGGCCTACTCACTTACGAAGGGCGGCCAAGCGATCGGCTGACTAAACAGCGGCCGCTGTTCCGTTGAGCGCACAAACTCCCTGAAATCTACAACTCGGCTGATTATGCGAGTAAAAACCTTTAAATTCGGAATTACGTGCACGACGTGCAGTACTGTAATGTACTTATTTATTTACAGTACATTTCCGCTTTCCGATAATCGACACTATACTGAATTAACATACTAATTTGATTAAGTTTAGTTAGTTGAGGATATGTGGAAACTTAACCGGAGTAGGCTAGTCTTTTCAGCAATGGCATCGAAAGTATGGCAATATTTTATAATAGACGTTGAAAGTGATGGACTTTTGTCTGTAATTTAACTTAGCTGAATACTTGTATTTAATTATCTGTACATAACATACTTAATAATTTCAGTATTCAAATTAAATCTTATATTTTACTCTTAAATTCTTGTTAATTCCTTGAATAAATAGAACCGACCCATCTCTAAATAAAAAGTAAAACAAAGTAATTCTGTCGGGACTCCCATAAAAATCATAAATCACGGGTAACGTAAGTCCCAACAAGTTTTACCCAATTTCAAACAAATAAAATTATTACTTTAAAGTTTAAATACTTTTGTTACCGATCTATAAAATGTGTTATTTTTCTTCACAGTAGACACCCTAATTCTATAGACACGATAACAAACGAATCAATAAGTGTTTGACCTTGAGCCTACTCTAGACTTCTTGTGTACAAATAACAGCCTACGCATGAATAAAAATAAAACAAAAAGAGGTTTACTTAAGAAAGGAAACAATTGCCTAAAACATTTTACTGGGGAAAATGTCTACTTACATAAAATTAATAATGTTTTACATTTTCCCTACTGATATTTATTGTTAAATGCTGAATTGAGTTAAAATACAGAGAATGCGATTGCAAATACCGGAGATTACATTCACGGAGTCTATACGAGAACGGGCAGTTCTGACAACTGAGTATCTCTTGGTATCGGTAATCGGTATCGAGTTTTGGCTATCGATTCTCGATACCGATACCAAAGCTAAAGTATCGGTGGTATCGAGAATCGACCCATCCCTAGTTAAAAGTTATACTTTTTTTTGTGGTAATTACATTATGTTGATAAATTACACTTCTTTTATTATTACAGCATGATGAAAAGTTTCATTCATAACTCTTACATAAAGTGTTATTCCGGTCCTTGATTAAAGTTTTGAATTTCAAAACACAACACCGGAAAAGAACACTTTCAGTACTAGTGATGAAATATACTATTAAGAAATATTATAATTTACTAAAATGAAAACCCCAGGTATTAACCTTTTGAGAGCTAGGATTGATTTATTTTTTATGTGTTCGTTACCCTATTTTCTGAAAATTTGCAATTTGTACTTAGAGTGTTTTTTGTTGTTTCAAAGTGAAACATTAATAACACAAATCAGATTTTATGCACTTATTTTGCGTTTGCAAGAGTAATTGGATGAGATAACTCATGCTTTTGGTGGATTATATAATGAAACAAGATAGGAAAGCTTCAAATATATACAAGTATTGTTGTAGATTTCAGATGACCGAGTTTGTATAGCAGTGTTGGTTAGGTTGGCAGGGGGATTTTATAATTATCGTAAATTGAAGATCTTTTGCAATTTTCATGTGTGTAACCAGCAGGCTCTTTTGGAGATTGGAAAACTTTTTCTTACCATTGAAGAAACAAGTTATTACTTAATTTATTGTTTAAGGTAGTTGTTTGTAAAAACATTTTTTTTTAACAAACGAGTCTTTAGACAGAAACTACTTAAAGGCGCTTCGTAAATTTTTGACGATATATCTTTTGAAAGTAATGATTAAACTAAAAGTTTAGTTAAATGAGCAATATTATTAAATTTTAATTATATTTTAGCATAGTTTTTTCCAAGTATACTATTAAAAAAATGTTACAACTAGCGAAAGATTGTCAGAATTTTGCACGACTAAAAACACATTACCATCGAAAAATGCTTTTGGTTCTTTCCCTTCTGTTACTTCTTCGACTGTAAGTTCGTCTATCTCATCAAGGCCGGCTGCCGCAGGGAACTTCTCTTGTAAGTTTTCAGCAGCCGTTATTGCGGTCTATAAGATTAAAAACATTAATTAATTTCAATAAAATTAGATTAAGTTGTATAATACAGATTTCATACAAATTCTGTTTATCTTGTTATAAAATTACATTTTAAAGCACTAAACAAGTTTTTGGTGAGTGTTGAAATTTTTAATATTTTATATGAACTGACTTAATTAGAAAATTGAACAATTTCCATTCTGATTTTGATACAATTAAAACACTTGTGATGTTTTAAAGACACGCAGTTCATATTTAACACAATTTTAAAATAAAATGGATAAATGTAACTAAATTAAAAATTTTTCTGTTTTTTCTTATAATTAGTTAATCATGAACAGATTTTGCTCACTTTTCGAGTGTGTGGTAAACTTTTGGCTCCGTGCCAGATGAACAAACATCCTGTTTTTGTGTTGAGTAGAATAAACGAAGCTCGACTTCGCAGCTGTCGCACGCTACAAGTAACTTCTACTAGTAAAGCCTCTTCCGGGACCTCCCCTCGGCAAAGATACAGTCTCCAAGAACCTTAAATCATACAATTTATTAATACAATTTTTATGGGCAAATAGTGCAACAATACAAAGATTTTAAAATACTTTTTCTGCAAAATTGCATAATCTTTTCATATGTTGTGACTATAATTTCTTGTAGTATTAAACAAAATTAATTTTAAGAATATTAACCTCATTTTGAATAAAAAAACAAAAGAAATGGCTTAAAAGAATACATCTCTGCTTTGTCATTATCTGCTAAATTTTTGAAAAAGAGAGACATATAAATAAAAGAAGCAATCAAATAATAGTGTTTGCCTTACAGAGGATGTTTATACCTAGGCCGTAGCCAGGAAAACTTTCGGGGGGGGGGGGGGGGGTATCAGGTCAGGACCAGGGATTTGAATTTAAACCCTTTCAATACGTTCACTGATAAGTACGCACATGTGAGTTTGACACTGAACACTATGAGAAGCGGCCGACGCACAGTGCATTGCACGCCAACCCCCGTATTGGGAGTATGTTCAATACACAATGCATTGCGTGTTTTGTTAGAGTAAAGTATTTTTGTTGAAACTTCATAGTTTTCTTATTTGATAGATAAGATCAAGCTCACAAGAGAGTAAGGCTGTAACCTACTGCATCCATGTGTATTGTACGTTGTAGTTTAATCAAGTAAATCTAAATATCAGTATGCATGAAATGCACAATGATGTAAAATATGTTGCTGGATCCTCTGTTGTGTTGGCTATTTTATAATTTAATTTGCACTTTTTAAACTTAGTATTAATTTTTACTACTAAATTTTGGGATTTTGGGGGGTATTGACCCCTTGGTTCGTACAAAGAATCAAGGTTTAAATTAGAAAATGAGTATTATTATTTTCATATACATAATACAGTTAAACTTGGTTAAAGCGCCAACAAAGTGACCGAACAAATGATTACAAATGATACGTTAGATTTAAAACCACGGTTCGTAATAATGTTATAGATAAGGATTTGACCAGGTGAAAAAAAAAATTACACTATGTTATAGTTGGCGCATTGGCCGAGGCAATTAAAACCAAGTTCAATTGTAAGTTTTATATAATATATTTAATACAACCAACTCCATTTATATTGGGAAAAAACTTTAATGATTATTTAGAACAAGATATATGACATAAAAATGCTTAAAATCAATATCAATTATTTAAACTATAAAACTTCTCTGAGCTTTCTACCTAACTTAATATTTCTTTGGGCAAAATATAAGTAAAATCCAAGTTCAAATTGTTTTTTTTTCCAAATAAAGTTTGCAAACTTACTTCTGCGTTTGTTTCTACCGCCGAGCTTGCCCTTATGAATGCTCATGCCTCCGTTGAACAGCTGTTTGAACGCCGGAGGTTCAGAGCCCTGCGCCACACGTATCTGAGGGCCTCTTTCCTTATCCAGCTCAACCGTTAGTAAAGCGGCTGCTCCTTGGTCGTTCACCGT
>JAGFPH010004811.1:86155-96562 GCA_018207615.1 Philaenus spumarius | reverse complement strand
TCCAGCTCAACCGTTAGTAAAGCGGCTGCTCCTTGGTCGTTCACCGTGGCTCCAGAACCTTGCCATATGAAGTAAGCGCAGCGATCTCGACCAATCATTGAATGTCGTGAAGGCTGACCATTTAGTTCACGGCCTGACAATTTACACAATAAGTACTTGTGATTAATGTATTTTTAATATTCCAATTACGTAAAAAAATTATGTACTTTTAAAACCAAGAAATAAAGCAATTGTAGAATTGCTAAATCTCAAGCCTTGTTACAAATATTAGCCTAGATCTAAAAAAATATTAAATGTCAAATAGGAACAAAATTATTTTGAACCATATCTTTATTTGGTGATTTAATGATATTCCACTCTGTTATATTTACTTTAGAAAAGTATAATTCAAACAATATAATACTAGAGGTTTTTGATGTTGGTTCTTTGTTTTAACCATGTTTAAAAAAAAAATCTTTTTATGAAAGTACTGTAAAACTAACTAAAAATTTTCTTTGCTACTTATGTCCTAGCTGTAAGATGCAGAATTCATTGTAGGTGAAGTAAGAATTCATTATTTCATATAGACAAATATGTACATCTTAGAAATGGACAAATCTGGTTCACGGACGGGTCAAAAACAGACAAAGGTACAGTAGCCGGAATGTACATGCACAAAGGACCTACACACAGAAAAGATACTCAATGTCGCTGGGGCTCTACTCTACGGTTTTCCAAACGGAGGTATACGCAATACTTGCATGCGTAAAACGAATACTGGACTCAGAAAGAATGAGTACAGATGTTGCAATATGTTCTGATAGTCCAGCTTCAAGAACAACGTCAAATTTGGTCTGGGAATGCCAGTTACTGCTGGATCACCTGTCAAGCAGTAGGCAAGTAAGACTTGTTTGGGTCCCTGGACATGAAGGAGTAGAAAGGAATGAAATAGCAGCCAAACTGGCTAGAAGAGGAGCTGAAACTCCACCGATGGGCTCAGAACCAATGATAGGAATATCAAGAGGCTATGGGAAAGAAAGTGTAAGAAAAAATGTTCGATCAGAACACTTGAACAGATGGAGAGAGATGGTTGGAGGTCAGAGACAGGCGCACGATGTCATTGATGCTCTGGATGGACATCTAAGCAGAGCACTGCTGGGTCTTGGCAGGCCGGAAGTGAGGTTGTTGGTCGATCTACTGACGGGACACAATTCTCCAAAAGAGGCACCTCCACCTGATGGGACTGGAGAATAACCCATTATGCCGAAGGTGTGGAGAGAAGGAGGAAGCTTCTTTCCGTGTTTTATGCGGATGTGATGCCCTCGCATCACTGATGCAGAAAAATCTGGGACAAGGATACTCTGACACCAGTTATATACGAGAGGAAGGCCCCCATGGACTCCTTCGTTTCGCGAAAAGGGTGTGTTTAATGTGAACTGCTGCCTGGACATGGGGTACAGAGGACTTCATAGTTTAGATGCAGTGGGTGCTGGTGGCAGGTCACCCTCTAATAATAATAATAATAATAGACAAATATAATAGTATAGTCAACTGATATAAAGTACCTCCTAGGACACTATTTTTTAATTAATATGTCGGACATATAGAAGACTCTACAAACTTTACACTTTACAGTTATGTTACAGAGATACGTAAATAACTACCATCGAGTTTCATTTTTTTATGGCCAACCAAACAAAATGGCGGAATAACAAAAGAACATTAATCTTCTGGAAAGAACACTAACATCTGATGTAACATTGTAATTAACAACTGTAGTGTGTCAAGTTTATAGTGTTCTATATGTTCGGCATATTAATTAAAAAAATAGCGACCTCTTCGTTGCACACTCAGCAACTCCATAATATAAAAGAGAAGAGCCGAAATATTTTACAGACGACCTTGGATGTCATGCTGAGGCGGACAAGGCGTGGAGGTTTTCAGCTATAGGGTTGGTCGGTGATATTCGTATCCACGCAAACGTACTGCCAAATACAGTGGTAGTGTTGTGCTCATTATTTGACGTAACATATTACGTCACCTCAACACTCAACAACTGTTTTAATATTTGTTACTAACCTAGAGTTTGTATTTACATTGTAACTAAAAACACTTGCTAAAGCGTAGATGTCTTTGTTGTATGTTTGAATAGGCTGAGAGCAAACAACATACGCAAATTTGTACAAAAAATTTAAAACACTGAAATTAAATACACATATAATCCGTTGAAAGATATTGCTAAAAGAGATATGATTTCTCAAAACAAACTTTAAAGATTTGGTTGAATTTCAATAAATACAATGTGATAAATCAGCAAGACAAGAAATTAGAAAGTGATGAACTTAATGGTAAATTTTGACAAGTGCCTATTGAGTTTTCTTTTGTCCCTCTTTCTTTTTCTAATCGTTGACGGCTAAGATGTTTTGTTTGTGTATTAGGGAATACATTTTGCCAAATTATGTATTTTGATAAAACAGGGCGTCTACCAGATCATACAAATTCAATTTTTTGACTTTTTGGGGACTTTTAAGAAACCTCAAATAGAAATTTGGCGAAAATATTTTCAACGAAATCAAAATGTATATTGATGTCTTACAAAAATGTGTACACAAAAATAAGTTCTTTGAATGACACTGGCTAGATACTTAATAATAAATTAATTGCTTTGCAACACAGAAAACACATCATTAAATAAATATGAACTAGAACAGTTCCTGAACTGAACAAATAATCCGGATTCATGTTTCAAAAGATTTGTTTCTCCCTTCTCAGGGGAACTAGAAAAGTTTGAATGCTAGGTCTGTTTAAGAACTGTTTTATTAGGATTCACAGTTAGTTATTACTATTTGAACGGGTCATTTGGGAAACAATATAAGTCACAAAAACTCAATTTTGGTAAATTAAATAAAAATTTCTCACTCATTACCCCTGCGTTGTTTGATCATGATAATTTCACATAATGTACCAGTACAATACCAAGTATTCAATTAACATGTTATTTTGTTTTTAACATCACATTATTTTCCATACCTACAATAGGCGTAGAATTATTATAATTTACTTATGTTGCTTCTCAAATCACCCGTTCATTTATTATATACATATTGATCGAATGAACGGCTCTTCCAAGTGAACTAGATTAACCGGATCTTTAAATAGATTTGAACTTTGAATCAGAGTTGCCACACATTTTACACGGCTGATTCGTACGATACAGTACAAACTGTGGGCCCCGGGAAATACAATTTCAAGCAGGAAAAAATAATGGTGGACTTAAGGCAACAAACCCTGACTCTTTGGAGACTTTCATGACTTTTGGGAACTGGTAGACACCTAAAATACAGTTCAGTGTACATACAGAAAACATCATTAAAACCATTCATTGCCAAATTAGTCCTTCCAGACATAGTCTAATATAATATATTCTCTAAAAAAGTTTAAAGCACTGAAATAAAAAATAGCATTAGGTAAGTTCCTTAGTAGGGTGATGGTACTTTATTAATTATGTTGATGTCTTTGAACATTTTCAAAGTTGTAGGAAAAAAGGGGTGAACTTTGACCCTTGTATTTTAAGAAGTATTGGTTCAATTATGTTTAGAATTTTAATATTTGAACCTTTGTTTTTACCTTCATCATTAAAGTAACTTGCTCAAAGTACCCAAAATCTCATACACCCTTGTAAGGAACATTGAATTCTGTATTGAAAATAAATAAAAAGCAGCCCGCTTACCAGTGACAGTTATAGAGTATAACCAGCGAATCACATAACTGTCATCCGTGTGAAATTGCCCCAAATGTTCTTCATCCAATTCTGAACTCTCAAACTCCTGGACGTGCCACATCCTTACACCTAAAGTCTTGATCTCATAATGTCTATGTGTCTGAAAAAAAGGATTTTTTTAGAAAAAAAGCACGATACAGAACTCAGAAATTATTTAAACAGAATCTTAACACGTTCCATGCTGAGGGCGATTAAAGCCGCACATGCACTATTTACTTTACATTGGAAAAGAGGGGATTTAGTCATTGCCTATGGCCATATTTCGTACCTCAGTAGTTAGTAGAGGCCCTTCTACGAGTACTGTTAGTGCAGCCTAGGAGAATATCGACTACAAAGAAAGTTATAGGCGTTCAAAAATGGGAGCCAAATTTTCGACCATTCTGCCAATATTTTCACCATTTAAGGTAAGTTATTAATTGAAATCAATTATTTTTATCACTTCTCTTCATATCATAAGGTATTTCACCATATTAGTGAAAAATATATTGAAAAATAACGAAATTACGTCTTAACAATTCATTTTTTTGCTTTGTCCTCATTTTATCTTTTTCTCTTGGTTTATGAATGATTGGTATTTTTAAATAAATCTACATTAATATATTATGTACATTTTTGAAATATTTTCATAATGGTTCGTATTATAGGAGGAAAGAGATAAATTTAAAAATAAAGAACTTACGCCTTAACAGTTAATTTTTTGCTTCGTCATTTTATCTTTTTCTCTTGGTTTATGAATGATTAGTATCTTTTATGTAAATCGAAACTAATATGTACATTTTTTAAATATTTTCATAATGGTTCGTAGTAGAGAAGGAAATAAAAAACTTACGTCTTAATAAATAAATGTGTTTTACGTGAAAATATTAATACTTTTATTATTCAGAAAAGGTTTTATGACATATTAATATATTTTAAAATGATTCACAAAAAATAGTCATGAAATGAATAGATTTTGTTATGCGGTAATATCAGCGCTCAGCCGTAGAGTCTAACAAGACAAGACCTATGACTGACGAGGTTAAAGCCGCAAGCCTGATCCGAAGGCACCATGTTGCTAGTCATTTCTAATAGGACCGTAAAATGGCATAGCACGGAAAGTGTTAAAAATTATTCAACAACAGCCTGTAAAAAGTTTTAAAATATTTTGACAAATATTCTAATGAAAATAAAAACTAGAAAATCATGATAGCATCTACAAATTTAATTAATTTGAAGGCAAGGGAAATTATTCTAGTTTTATACGTTTATCAGTTAATTGCATTAAAATACAAAAAAATATGATTCTCAAGTTAGAAAATGTGATGAACTTACCTCTGGATCATAATATTTACGACCCCTGCCCAAATGGCTTCCTTCAAGTTGAAGGTCTGCTTCAGAAGATGTCCAGTCAACCATCTCTAGAGCATCACAGGGTTTGATTTCTAAACTACCATCCACCTGTAAGTTAAACAATTATCAAGTTGTTGTTATCACTATATAAAATGTATTTTTTGTTTAGTCACTTATTATATTTAGCCCAACAACTGTCCATGCTAATTTTTTGCAATGCCAAGCCATTTCGGTGCGTGTGCAAGCATATTCTCAAAAATTCACCAAATATAGTAATTATAAACCAACCCAAAAGTGTTCCATAGCTTTTTTGTAGAGAGAGGTTCAAAGAATTTATATATGCCAGTAAAGAAATGATTGATCCAAAATTTACAAAGTTTTTAGCTCAAGAAACAAACAATGTTCAGTAACGAAAGGAAAAAGTTCAACTTTAGGCCTACATTTTTTGTAATTTTTTTCAAAATGTAAAAATTTTTCGTAATTTAGTTCAGAATAGAACTGTATAAAAATATTTATCAATTTCAAATTTCTTATTTTGAAAACACCAGTTTTTATGTTCCTACTAAAAGACTGTTAACAAAACTAGTCCCAGTTTGAATAATAATTTAGGAACATATGCTTTGCCCAAAAATGAAATATTATTAAAATAAAGTGAAAAGAATAAATCAACGAATTGAACTGTATAATTGTAAATTATTGTTTCATCAAAATATTTGAATTAGCTTTACTTGAATCACAAAATGAGATCAAATAAATAAACCGCTCCTGCACAAATCCTATACAATGTTCTATGTGAAAATCCGTTGGAAGTGCTACTTCGGGAGCATGAGAAAGTCGAGTTTTGAATTTGTCAGTATTTCTCAGCACTGTACGAACAAAACTGTTAGAGTAAATATGGTTTGCTTTACACCAAACTTTGTTCCATAAATAGATTTAAACAAGTCTATTAAAATAATTCGAATTGTAAGAGATATCTCGAATGCAAAATGTGCTGATTTATTGGTTGAAATCTGTCCAATTGCAAGGGTTTACAGAAACCTTTATATTTTCGAAACTGTAAGGGTGATGTCTGATTGGAAGAATGTTTTAGAAAATTTAAATCTTGAAGTATCCAAAGGTATCTTTATATTACTGTCGAAATATATCTGTCGAGCGATATTGAGCTTTAGAGAAGTGACACAGTTGAGTAATTTCTTTGTGTTTTATTCGCGCCCTATTAGCTTTTCAGAAAACAATTTTAAAACGATGATTACGTATGTGAATATACGTTTTATAACAAATTTGTAAATATAAAAATCAAAGTTTAAATCATTTACTTTCCAACGGTTTTTATTTTATTGCGATTGGATGATTTTTGGTTGGTGAAATATTCAATACAAGTTGAGTTGTCACAGACTACTCAATGCACTAAGGCAGCGCGTTCAGACCCACTCACTTTGAGTGGTCTAACATCTGTAGGATTAACTGTAGTACACTTTGGTTTTGAAAAATAAATTATAATAAAGTTACATCAGTTGTAAATTGGATTGTTTGACTCTCTAAAAGTATTTTTTTAAACGTTAGTTTAAGAAGTCTGAATTTCAAGCCTCTATCATTTATAGTTTGTAACGTCCATCAACAACTTCTATCATTTATTTTACCTATTTACAACCTTTCTGTATTTAACCTTCACCCAGTTATCCTTTTCTCCGCCAGATGTCGACTCCGTACGGTATCTGTAGTCGTACATAACTGAACCTTGTGATCCGACAATCGATCAGCTGTTCATTATCTATTAAGTTAAAACTTCGCCTTGTCATAAGATTGTTCTAGAAAGCGTCGGCCATTTTAGACCGTTACTTTCAGACGCTGTGAGTGTTCGTAATGTTGCCGAACTTTAAATAATTTCATCGGGGTAACGTGTGAACATGATTTACTTCTAAACCTTCTGTTTTCGCATACCAGGTACCATATTTCAGCTTTACCTTAATAATTATAAGATATTACTTGTAAAACTTAATTAGGTTATTTCCACTTTTGCTTCATGTACAACTTCCTAACTCATTTTATTCAATTTATTAGAGAAACCTATATATTTGTTTTTTACAACAGCCTAAACTTTAAATATAATTCTTACAGCCTAAATTCTAAATGTAAATCTGACAGCCTACAAAACTATAAAGCCGATATCATTTTGGTCATTGTCAAGCCTAAACATTCTTCCACAAACAAGCCTAAAGTGTTATGCATTAATTAACTGTAACTGTGTAGTATTTCTGCAGTGTAACAGATTTTGAAAACTTTTAATAAGCTATAAGCAGAATATATGGCTGATATGTAACTAAACGTTAACATTTCTTTTATGTTACCATGTGGGTTACCTAACATGTACAGACAGTGTTATGCAACATTACGCATGTTATATTAACAAAAGAACTATCATTTTATGCTTATTTAAATAACTGTAAGTTTTCTAAAAAGGAAATTGTTATCTGTGTTATACAGTTAAACTGGTGCAAGTGCAGGGGATGTTTAATGCAATGAGATAACCTGCTACTACCACTATTAGAAAAGGCCTACCTTGCAACTAAAGAAATGGAATACCTAATCAAAATATTTTCTACTAAGTTTTAATTAGAGACAGAAGTTAACTTAAACACGAGAACTATCTGCTTTTGTTCTTTTCTTATGCTAAGTGTTAAATAGGCTGTATTTTTGAAAATAATTTTTGCACATGTGTACTATTTAAGATATGTTAGTATTAAATAACTTGGGAGGAGCAAGCTAGCACATTTCGGACCTTAGCCCCTAAGGGCTACACATTAGAAATTTTACACCTTTTTTTTATATATAGAGAGACGTCTCATAATAAATTTTGTCTATTTATTTAATTATATAATTACCTTTTAGAGTTGGCCAACGAAATATATATACATTTATTCTTAATACAAATCCATGGTATTTCATGTTAAAATTTTGTAACTTGTAAATCTTTTGTATTATTTCTGTAATTATTATTAAAAGGGAGGGTTTTTGAATTTTATTTTTGGGAAGGGTTTTTAAATTAAATTTAATAAAATATATATGTTTTCTTTTTTTTAATCTCAATCTTTTTTGTATTAAGGGCATGTTAATTATCTTTTTTGTATTAAGGGCGTATAAACTTTTATTTAACTTGGTTAATAAACCTAAAATTATACATATTTCTATGGTTTATTGAGGTAACCTCTAGGTATCCTGTGCATTGTAAAAGATAAGCTGAAATATTCCTGCTTTTGGTGATATTTAGATTCTAAGGTAAGTCTTGAACAGTACCAATCTATGTGGCCCAGTATCGTTTCCGTTCCCTTAATTATTCTTTTTGTAAGATTGGTACAAGTTTAAAAGATTATGGATAAAAAATAGAGCGACAGCCATAGAAAATCTTTATACATTTACATAAGTGCCGAAAAGAGAGAAGCAAATTAATATTAAGGATGATGAAGGCTCGGCAGGATTGAAAAATATTTCTGAGTTGACTGCAGATCTTCGAGTGGCAGAGCTACAGACTATTAGCACTGAGTTTGTGTGCGTTTCATTCTTCCGCTAGCAAATATAGCGCAGCTTCTTAAAGGCGGAAACTAGAGGGTTACAAACGTAACCCTGACAATAACCGTACTGAAATGCGCATACGTGACAATGTAGTATTAAACACAGCTTTCTTTTAATTAAAAATTAACGGATATCTTATTTTTCCAGTATTCCTTTGCAAGCAAGAAGTTGATGTTATACCCTCCAGATTGCAAGCAAATCGCTCTAGTAGTAACACAAATTAGGGGCTTACATGTTTGCACAATAAAGCAGATTTTTTCCTCATAAACTACCAAAATTTATTGAAATTACTTTTATTTGAAAGGTAATTAAACTTTGATTGTGGTGAACTTTTTACATTTTTGATATTTGCATTATTGAATAAGGAAAAAAATCACAAACTTTTATTTTGAGTCAAGTCAAAGAACAAATTAAGTTAAAAACAAATTAAAAACCTAAATGATATCCACATCCGGACTGCCCTAACCTTTAATAATATGTCATATTCAGAATAATTTTCTGATCATTATTACTCCAGTGTTCTTGTTACGCGCTTAACATTGTTCCTGTGGGAGTAGAAATTCAAGATGGTGGTTGGGTCTGCTGAGACTTAAGCGATGAGAGAGAAAACAAAATACATATTTTATAGCTTAAACAAACAAGAAAAGTAACTGATTGTAATTCTGCAGACTATTCACCTGTTTCTCCTTGTCGTCGGCACCTTTAGTTCTGATAACTCTGGAGAAGTCAGGCCAATCCAGGAATTTCTCCCTAAACAAAACAGTTTCCATGTGCTGTGTTACTTTAGCCAACAAAGCCCACTCAGGTCGTGATGTAGCTTTCTTCTCATCGTTATTTTCACCTAAACAAATAAAACATTTTGTTAGGAGTTAGGCCTTTACTAAAAAAAAAACACGTTTAAAAGCATTTACATTTATTACCATAGCAACCAACAGCATTTTTAGGTTAGGTTAACAAAATAAAAACAAACAAAATCAAAATACTTACTGTATTATTAATTAACTATTACAATTCATAACTGTATTTGTACTGTGAATTACTATAATTCAATTCAAATATCTATGATCATTTGCTAATTGGATAAAAAATAACAGTTTTTTAGAATTTAAAGTAAAAACAGTTGGTACTTGGTGAAACTCCATAATAGGGATAGAAATAACCGATTGGTAAAATTTCACAATTATAATTTATTACTGAGCAACATATGTTTTGCCGTTATAGCGGCGATGGGTACCAAGTACTAGGACAATAATAGCGGAGTATACAAAATTTCATGTGGAGATTGTAGTTGTGAATATGTAGGACAATCAGGTAGATCCATTAATACTAGAATTAATGAACACATTAGTAGCTGGAAGCATGGTAAATCTAATTCCAATTTTGCCAATCATTTACTGGAAACTGGACATACATTTAACCCAAAAATAACAGTTAAGTTATTACATATGGAAGAAAAAGTAGGAAATTAAATAATCTAGAATGTTTGGAAATTAATAGATCTGTTTTTAAAAATCATACTTCTAACTTAAATGACCAAAATTTTCTCAATACATCCCCCTTGTTAAAACCCATTATGTAACCACACCTTGCCCTTGCAGTGTTTACCTAGGCCACATTCCATTGCCCTTCCTGGTCATTTCCATCGTCACTCCCACTCCTTCTATTTTTTGTTTGTATGTTAGTTTTAAGATACTTGCTGTGTTTCAATTTAGTAGCCTGATGATGCCTAACGGCGAAACATATGTTGC
>JAGFPH010004811.1:67586-86055 GCA_018207615.1 Philaenus spumarius | reverse complement strand
TTAAAATGTGTTTTAAGTTATAGCTTTTGCTTATTTTTTATTCAACAGACACATTATCTGTTATTTTATTCAATTGGTTGCTATGGTAATAAATGTAAATACAAGTGTTGGTTTATCATTCTAGGCCTAACCTAAGAATTTTTTCCAACTAAATTTACAAATATTGAAATAAAATAAGATTTTTATCGAAATGAATTATAGCCTATGTTACTCAAGGATAGTGTAGCTTTTTATTAGTAAAACTATTTTTTCAATCGGTTCAGTAGTGCCACAGATTACCCCGTACATACAAACAAACAAAAAAACAAACTTCACCTCTTTATAATATTATAGTATAAATGTATGAAACGTTAATAGAACAGCCATACAACCTTCAAAAAATCACACTTATAAGGTTTCTCTTCTATGTGTGTGTCAAAGTGTATGATTTATAGGTTAATAAGTAGCAGATTTAATTTAAAATATAATTTACATTAACTGTCATTTTAGTTTACAGAACAGCTGTTTTATGTTTTTAATTAATTTATTTAATACCAAATGTTTTAATATAAACTGCAAAACAGCTGTTTTATGTTTTTAATTTATTTATTTAATACCAAATGTTTTAATGTATTTCTTATGGGGATTTTTCGTTTTTCGGGGACCTCAAAAACTCCTTAGTTTTTAATTTTAGAAAAAACGTATATTTTTCCCTCGTTCCTTGAATCGATACCTTTAATTTGATACCTCTTCCATAATCCTCTGATTTACCAAATTCCCACAATTTTGAATCTAAAATTTCGCTTACAAGATTATATATAAGGATTAGTGTTTACTCTGCCACTACATTGTTGAAAGTGACAAGGCTCTTTAAGTACAGGTGTTGGTCCAGCATCAATTTGAAGAATTAAGTTCTAACTTGTTAACTGGGAAATCCATTTCACAATTTTTTTAAAACATAAATTTTATACTTTGTTTCCAGATATCCGTCATTGGCAAACACATTTTTTTGTAATGTTTTACAAGCTGCAAAAAATAAAGTTACTTTGAAAACAGTTGAACTTTGTTGTAACGGCCTCGGTTACTCCAACTTGCCTATTCGTCAACTCTGACATAGCGTCATTTTTTTTTTAGGTCCGGATAAATCGCTATCTTTTACATTACTATAAAACCCAGTTTTAGTGTCAATAAATATTTTAACCACTCCGTTGTAACGTCATAAATCAATGTCAAACTTTGAATTCAGTTTTCTCAGATCTCTTCTTTTGATTTCTTTCTCTTCAGAATCTAACTGCGAAATAAACAATCTATGTATTTTTTTCACACGTAAAACCTCCGGCAGGTCCCAACAAAGTCGGTAGAGGGGGGCAGGGTTCCACTACAAGTAACACTGCTAACTCTCCCACCCCTCCTAAGGGACAATTCACACGCTATGCGGTGACAGTTGTGTACTGTGTGTAACTAAACCCATGACCTTGCTGGGAAAGTGTTCGAACAATAGAAAAGCGCGGCGAGACTCAATCGTGATAAGACAGTTGACCCCCCCCACAGTAATGTTGACACTTTAAAATTGTTGCGTGTTTTTTAATACAGTGAGTTAATGTTTTAATATGTACTGTAAGGTTAGGTGTTTTTAATGCAGTTTGTTAATACACACTAAATGTATTTACTCATTAAAACTTTACACATTAACCAATTTTACCTAATTTATAATTATTGTAGGTGACCTCAGCTCAAATTATCAAGACCCTATTGTACATTAAAAGAAAAGTATAGTGTTTTCCTTTTCAATAAACGTCATGAATAATGTTGCCAATAATTGTAATATTGTATAGTTGTTTGTTCTTTCACTCAAGGTAACAAAAATACAATTTCCTGTTGGTACATCTTTATAACGTCACTCGGATGTAGCATCAACAATTGCTCGGTCTCTTTGTTGACACTATAACCAAGTTCAACTGTAGAGGTCATGTAAATGTTTAATGTCAATTGTTAATGAGTTAATTTTACAAAAAATGGATACTTGCAGGCCCGTTTTACACCCTGCCAGCGCCCTAGGCACAACGAAGAGTAGCGCCCCTTTTCATACCCCTGCCAGCTGATCACGCCCCCCCCCCTCACCAGCCCTACCATAACGCCTATACCCCGTAAATTTAGATTTAGTCTGAAATACCAGTTTTGGTTCGGGAGGGACTTTAGACTTAAAGTCCCTTAACTCGCCTTTACAAATTATCCTGATTTTTTTCGAGAGCGTTCCCATTATCCACCACCTATGGACCCACAGTGTCCCGGACTGGCAACCGGTAGCCGTGAGGTATCTACTGGCCTCCGGTGGGAATGCGTGTAACATACCTCACGGCATCACGGACCAACCGCCCTCCCTTCTTTACATTTGAAGTATTTACAGTATTCGTTTAATCACATTTTGACATTTTCTTTGGATTATTTTTGGTTTGTTGGCTTACCACTAGACTGACTACAGATTCATACAATAACTTTTTTTTCTGGTTTTCCGTGTTGCTAAGTCGTCAATAATGTTTTTGTAGTCTAATTTTAAAGTAATGTCGTTTTGGGTGCACAATAACAATAAGCCATTAAGCTTTTCATCAATCATCGACGATCTAATTTCTGACTTCACTCTTTTCAAAGCTGAAAAGCTAGGTTCAGCTGTGCAGTTCGTCTAGTGGCAACCAGTGGCGGTGGAAGGGGACACGAGGCAGGCTGTGTGGCTGGCCCACGTGACACGTCAGGTACAGCGTGGAGCGCCGGCGCCGGGCGCGGCTGTGATTTGGGTCAGATGTCGGCTTTCGGCAGTGGCGCAATAAATGATGCATGCAGACACAACCACGGCAATTTTTTGTTTGTTTTTCCATTCTTTGCGCCCCTCCAAAAATTCCAATTGCCTAGCGCCCTAGGCACGTGCCTACCGTGCCTATTCGGTAAAACGGGCCTGGATACGTGAAAAAGGGATTAAGGTCTTTAAAAAATACAACAAACATTTTAAAATAAAATAGTGCTTTAATTTTTATTCTTTCGTACATAAAAAAAAATCACTCGTTTGTCCGTCTTTGATTGCTATAATCGATTTTCTTCTGAATGGAAAGAGGTACTACGCTGAGCAAACTTCCTCTCCTCTGATGTTTATATTTATTATAGTTTCTTAGCATCCTTCCTTTGTGCATAGTACTAATGAAGGACTTGACAACAACACATAAGAAAAACTAAGTTCTAACTACGATAGTCTGAACAAATGAGAATTAAACAGCAACTAAGCTTACCAAACTATTCCATTCTCTATCTTATATTTCACCAAAATTTTGTATAATAAGTTTTTCTATTTCACTATTTGATTTCCAAACAAACACTTGTACGGATCTTATAAATATGTAGGGTCTGTTAAATGCTTTAAAATATATTTCTGTAATTTATTTTAGGATCTGAAGCTGGACACCCAGATGAAGATGAGCTGTACGAATCAGCTGTGACTGATACCAACATGGTGTACGAGCTGCAAGATGACGAGCTAATTCCTAGTTCAAACTGTTGGGGAGCCATTCCTAAAATTGAAATACTAGATCCGTCTAAGGTAAGTTTGTATTTTGTAATACCATCAAGTTATTTTACCAAATCTGTGCAATTGCAAGCTTTAATTATTTTAAACTAGCTGACCACTACGGCGTTGCCCGTGGTTGTTGGTATTTTCAGTCTTTTTGACGTAATTAGTTATGATATATTTTATATAAACAATATTTTAAGCAGCATATCTCTAAGTAGGCCTTTATAGATATTTAATAACCAATATTTGAGTTGAATTATAATTCTGTAAGCATTTTTATTTGTGTTTGTTTATAGTTTTTCAATCTAACCTTAAAAAGCTGTTGGTTTTAAAGAGTATTAAAGTGATTATAAATTTGCTAAGTAATGTTGCTAGGGTAATACATGTAAACAAACATAGCTTTTTATACGAACAGCTGTTTTTGTGAGCTATGGTTTTGAGTTCATACAATAAATGCTGTTCAGTTTCTTCCAAATTTGAAACTTTTTCGGGAAACTTTTCAAACTTTTCTTTACGTATAAACCTTCTATGAACTACTACAAACATTTTAAGACCAAAAATAGCCAAATCGGTCCAGCCGTTCTCGAGTTTTAGCGAGACTAACGAACAGCAATTCATTTTTATATATATAGATGTGCTGTTTGTATTTATTGGAAAGATCCTGGGTTCGAACCTGGTTTTGGTCCATGTTTTTTTCACTTGTAATTTAGTAAAATTAACGCTTGCTGGAGAAGTGTATAAAGCAGAAAAATTATTACAATTTAAAAAATAACAGTAACTAACACAATTGTAAGCTGCAAATAGATTATTTTCATTGTCGTTTCATATGAGGTATTCAGTCCGTGGGCGCCCATACCAACCCTAGCTCCCAGGGAAAGGAAAATATGTATATTATTAATTATAGTCAGGTATTTTTCTTTAAAGAGATTAGCACTAAAATATGTTTTAAATGTTATGTCCGTTTGATTTTACATACACTTATTTTATTTTTTACAAGAGTTCAAGCATGAGCTGCTGGATCACTACTTGGCGTGGCCTCTAGGAGTGTTATAGGTCTTTGTGTATTCACTGACGGTGTAAAGGTACAGATTAAATGCTGTGTGGATTAATATTTCACCTGAACAGCCAAATTGGCTTCACAAATTTTAAGTTTCCTTGGGGAGGTCAAAAATAACCCTGGATTCCTTTTGCCGAAGGAGGGGAGGGTACTGCTTAACATGTTCACTGCTTGTAAGGTACTGCTTAACATGTTCACTGCTTGTAAGATTGTTAAATTAAGGTTAAATAAAGAAATAAAAAAGAGTTAAACTAAAGCTTCACGATTAAAAGTAAAGGGTAGGGAAAATGCATAGGACATGAGTCGGTTCAATATTTCATAAAGGCAGACAAGTATTAAAAGTAATTATTATATTCAATCTATATGTGAGTTTAAACAAAAAACAGTTTATGCAATGACTTTAAGACGCGGAAAGTATAGGCTACGAGTTTCGAGACGCATTTAGAAAAGCAACGTCTACACCAGTCTAGACGAGATAAGAAGCGAACACCTGCAAGCTATTTCTTAGAAAAATGGTATACGTGCGATTCAACTGCAAGATCCAGAAAGAACGCACAGCTAGCAACCCAAAGATCTGACGCAACTTTGAACATCTGGGTGGTCAGACGTTTCTGAGCGGTGGAGAAAGACGCTAAAGTCACTTGTCAACTAGAGTCCAAGCGGTGAAGATGCTTGAAGTGTTGCGCGCTGCGCATTTAATAAAAGTTTAAATATGTAACATTTATTGTTCATCAAGTCGTAAAGGGTGTTATATGTGAGTTATTGAAGAACTGATTTGAATTTTACGAGAACTAATAATTATCATTGACAATGGTGTACACTACGATCGGCGAACTTTTCTAAATAAATAATGTGGAAGTAATTCGAACATGAACTAGCTACGAAAGTGTTAGCGCATGCGAGTGGGATTTTCTTTTTAAATTAATTAGTTTTTGTGTCTGCCTTTTACGTAAGTATTAAATATCTATATGTACCATATATATTTTTTTTTAATTTAAATTGATTGATTTATGTTATTTGTTTGGCTACATTTTAATCAAAGTGATTTATAAGATTGAAAAAATTCTTTTTGTAACTCGATATAAAAGAACCATGCAGGGCTAAAGCGGCCAATAAAAAATCAGTTGTTATGTGAACCATTAGAGTTTATTTCACTATCCTATATTCCAGCGAATACTTGTTCAGGAACTCCACGATCCTGAGTTATAAGTTGTAAAGAGACAACAGGTAAAGAAAACTAGTATAGGCTTAACCTAAAAACAATATTTTAGTAATTATTTTTAACAAGTTATATTAAATTCATTTTTAATTTTACATTTTATATTTTTATAATGCCTAACGTTATATGCTATGCAAATTTGGTATTTCCTATGCTAGTAACTGACCTTTTATTTTTTATATTTATAGTCTAAATGAGTAGAAATTACTTTATTTTTTATTTTTGAACCTTTCTACGTAATAATCACTAATATTTTAAAGCGGACGCACATAGGTTTAAAATTAACGTGCGAAGCATACAATGCATTGTGTATTGAAAATACTTCCAATAGAGTGGTTGGCGTGCGAAGCACGCAATGCATTGTGTATTGAAAATACTCCCAATAGAGTGGTTGGCGTGCGAAGCACGCAATGCATTTTGTATTGAAAATACTTCCAATAGAGTGGTTGGCGTGCGAAGCACGCAATGCATTGTGTATTGAAAATACTCCCAATAGAGTGGTTGGCGTGCGAAGCACGCAATGCATTGTGTATTGAAAATACTTCCAATAGAGTGGTTGGCGTGCGAAGCACGCAATGCATTGTGTATTGAAAATACTCCCAATACGGGAGTTGGCGTGCAATGCACTTTGCGTCGGCCGCTTCTCATAATGTTCAGTGTCAAGCTCACATGTGTGTCCTTAGCAGTGAACGTGTTAAGCCCCATACACCGGTCTAGCCCACCCCTCCCTAGAAAATATCATATGGGCGCCCATGATTCAGTCTATTAGTTCAGAAAAAATGCACTAAACCGTACAAATGAGATAACATCGACCAATATCTGGTATGATCAGGGTGACTCAGTTGGAATGGTATAAATCCTGGGTTCGAATACCGGTCCTGGGTTTTGGTCCATGTTTTTTCCCTTGTAATTTAGTTTAATTAAAGTGAGAATTCTTTTTAATACTTGTTTGTATTTTTTCCCAGATCTTAGTGTTTGACTTTGGATCAGAATTGTATGTTTGGATGGGGAAGAACGCAGGTCTAGACCGCAGAAGAATGGCCCTGAAACTTGGCCAAGAACTTTGGCGTAGTGGCTTCGACTATTCGGAATGTGATATCTGTCCTTTAAACCAAGCTCTCTTTTTAGGAAATAAAAACTGTAAGTAACTCTTTTATTGTTTATCATTCCAATAGTTTTAATACTAGTACTTATATAGTTGGTTCCACTCGAAGGTTAGTGGCATTTGTTTTGATCAAAATTATAAACATAACCTTCAATGAACGGCGAGTAGACACAGTCTTGTCCATCTATATTTTATCAGTATTATTAGACGCTGGTGGGTTTTGTGGGGGGATTAACGTGTTGAACAATATATTTGACTTTTAACCATCCCCATGACAGTTGAAGACTATAAAAAGGAATTACTTACAATAAAATATATTGCCGTAGTTAATGAATGTAAAAGCTCCACAATCGACAAATTTGTTTCGAAGGGTAAAAAGAAACGTCCAACAACACTTTCACCAAAGAGTCCCAAACTTACTTAAGTGTCTTGTGAATTTGGAAATGTGTTAAACCATACTTTGAGAAATGTAATGGAAAAAACCAAGTCATCATCACATACAGAACAAGTTCAACAACAAGCGCCACATAGAACTTGAATCAATTCTACAACATCAAGTTAAAAATAGTGTGAAGGCGCAATTCGAAACTGGCTTGTACAAGATCACATGCAGCGACTGTCCCAGTTACTGCATAGTTTTTTACACGATCTTATAGCTCGCTTGATTCCCCCAAAATCGATCAAAACTTAAAATACCATAAAAGTACTTGGTTCAAATCCACTAGGAGGATTTTATCGTTGGAGAGCTTCTGTTACGAGACCGACGGCAGGGATGCAAACCCCTTCAGGCGAAGAAAAGCATTAAAATAATACGACGCCACAAGGTCGAGGTGTAAACTCACCAAACGGAGTTTCTTTCGCTGCGAGAAAAAAACTTCTCCAAACGAAGAAGCGCTTGACCGGGGTTTGAACATCTGCTTCAAACAGATTGAATTATAATACAGAAACCCTGTTTTTTATTTTTTGTTTGTATTTGTTTTTATTTTGTTAACCTAACCTAAAAAACTGTTTGGTAAAATTTCACAATTATAATTTATTACTGAGCAACATATGTTTCGCCGTTAGGCATCATCAGGCTACTAAATTGAAATACAGCAAGTATCTTAAAACTAACATACAAACAAAAATAGAAGGAGTGGGAGTGACAATGGAAATGACCAGGAAGGGCAATGGAATGTGGCCTAGGTAAACACTGCAAGGGTAAGGTGTGGTTACATAATGGGTTTTAACAAGGGGGATGTATTGAGAAAATTTTGGTCATTTAAGTTAGAAGTATGATTTTTAAAAACAGATCTATTAATTTCCAAACATTCTAGATTATTTAATTTCCTACTTTTTTCTTCCATATGTAATAACTTAACTGTTATTTTTGGGTTAAATGTATGTCCAGTTTACAGTAAATGATTGGCAAAATTGGAATTAGATTTAGCATACTTCCAGCTACTAATGTGTTCCTCAATTCTAGTATTAATGGATCTACCTGATTGTCCTACATATTCACAACTACAATCTCCACATGAAATTTTGTATACTCCGCTATTATTGTCCTAGTACTTGGTACCCATCGCCGCTATAAAGGCAAAACATATGTTGCTCAGTAATAAATTATAATTGTGAAATTTTACCATTTGGTTATTTCTATCCCTATTATGGAGTTTCACCAAGTACCAACTGTTTTTACTTTAAATTCTAAAAAAACTGTTATTTTTTATCCAATTAGCAAATGATCATAGATATTTAAATTGAATTATAGTAATTCACAGTACAAATGCAGTTATGAATTGTAATAGTTAATTAATAATACAGTAAGTATTTTGATTTTGTTTGTTTTTATTTTGTTAACCTAACCTAAACATGCTGTTGGTTGCTATGTAATAAATGTAAATGCTTTTAATAAACGTGTTTTTTTTTAGTAAAGGCATTGTATTTGGATAACCTAATAGAACTCCGATCCAATGCAATATTTTGTTCCACTGGAAATTCGACTTTTTTGGCGCTATCTATTGGGGAAACGAAGGAAGCTGGTTGGAAACACCAATGCTTACAATGCTTTCTCCCTAGCGCTACCTCGCGGCGCGATCATGTACTATTTTCGCGAACACCTTTTTTCCGGCACACAACCCCCGTATGGATGCAAGATCTATTTATTATTCATGATCTATGGTAAAGGCCTAACTTCTAACAAAATGTTTATTTGTTTAGGTGAAAATAACGATGAGAAGAAAGCTACATCACGACCAGAGTGGGCTTTGTTGGCTAAAGTAACACAGCACATGGAAACTGTTTTGTTTAGGGAGAAATTCCTGGATTGGCCTGACTTCTCCAGAGTTATCAGAACTAAAGGTGCCGACGACAAGGAGAAACAGGTGAATAGTCTGCAGAATTACAATCAGTTACTTTTCCTGTTTGTTTAAGCTATAAAATATGTATTTTGTTTTTCTCTCTCATCGCTTAAGTCTCGGCAGAGCCAACCACCATCTTGAATTTCTAATCCCATAAGAACAATGTTAAACGCGTAACAAGAAAACTGGAGTAATAATGATCAGAAAATTATTCTGAATATGTCATATTAAAGGTTAGGGCAGTCCGGATGTGGATATCATTTAGGTTTTTAATTTGTTTTTAACTTAATTTGTTCTTTGACTTGACTCAAATCAAAGTTTGTGAATTTTTTTCCTTATTCAATAATGCAAATATCAAAAATGTAAAACGTTCACCACAATCAAAGTTTAATTACCTTTCAAATAAAAGTAATTTCAATAAATTTTGGTAGTTTATGAGGAAAAAATCTGCTTTATTGTGGAAACATGTAATTTGTGTTACTACTAGAGCGATTTGCTTGCAATCTGGAGGGTATAACATCAACTTCTTGCTTGCAAAGGAATACTAGAAAAATAAAATATCCGTTAATTTTTAATTAAAAGAAAGCTGTGTTTAATACCACATTGTCACAGATGCGCATTTCAGTACGGTTACTGTCAGGGTTACATTTGTAACCCTCTAGTTTCCGCCTTTAGGAAGCTGCGCTATATTTGCTAGTGGAAGAATGAAACGCACACAAACTCAGTGCTAGTAGTCTGTAGCTCTGCCACTTGGAGATCTGCGGTCAACTCAGAAATATTTTTCAATCCTGCCGAGCCTTCATCATCCTTAATATTTGCTTCTCTCTTTTCGGCACTTATGTAAATGTATAAAGATTTTCTATGAATGTCACTCTATTTTCTATCCATAATCTTTTAAGCTATAAATGATAGAGGCTTGAAATTCAGACTTCTTAAACTAATGTTGAAAAAAAATACTTTTAGAGAGTCAAACAATCCAATTTACAACTGATGTAACTTTATTATAATTTATTTTTCAAAACCAAGACCATTTAAAGTGAGTGGTCTGAACGCCCTGCCGTAGTGAATTGAGTAGTCTGTGACAACTAAACTTGTATTGAATATTTCACCCACTAAAAATCATCCAATCGCAATAAAACAAAAACCGTTGGAAAGTAAATGATATGCACTTTAATTTTTATATTTACAAATTTGTTATAAAACGTATATTCACATACTTAATCATCGTTTTAAAATTGTTTTTTGAAAAGGTAATAGGGTGCGAATAAAACACAAAGAAATTACTCAACTTTATCACTTCTCTAAAGCTTAATATCGCTCGACAGAAATATTTTGACAATAATATAAAGATACCTTTGGATACTTCAAGATTTGAATTTTCTAAAACATCCTTCCAATCAGACGTCACCCTTACAGTTTCGAAAATATAAGGGTTTCTGTAAACCCTTGCAATTGGACAGATTTCAACCAATAAATCAGCACATTTTGCATTCGGGATATCTCTTACAATTCAAATTATTTGAATAGACTTGTTTAAATCTATTTATAGAACAAAGTTCAATCTTTCGTTTGGTGAAAAGCAAACCATATTTACTCATTTACTCTAACGGTTTTGTTCGTACATTGCTGAGAAATACTGACAAATTCAAAACTCGACTTTCTCATGCTCCCGAAGTGGCACTTCCAACAGATTTTCACACAGAACGTCGTTTATGATTTGTGCGGGAGAGGTTTATTTATTTGATCTCATTTTGTGATTCAAGTAAAGCTAATTCAAATATTTTGATGAAACAATAATTTACAATTATACAGTTCAATTCTTTGATTTATTCTTTTCACTTTATTTTAATAATATTTCATTTCTGGGCAAAGCATATATTCCTAAATTACTATTCAAACTGGGACTAGTTTTGTTAACAGTCTTGTAGTAGGAAAATAAAAGATGGTGTTTTCAAAATAAGAAATTTGAAATTGATAAATATTTTTATACAGTTCTATTCAGAACTAAATTACAAAAAAAATTTATATTTTGAAAAAATTTACAAAAAATTTTTACTGCTTTTTATGTAGGCCTAAAGTTGAACTTTTTCCTTTCGTTACTGAACATTTTTTTGTTTCTTGAGCTGATAACTTTGTAAATTGTGGATCAATCATTTCTTTACTGGCATATATAAATTCTTTGAACCTTTCTCTACAAAAAAGCTATGGAACACTTTTGGGTTGGTTTATAATTACTATTTGGCGAATTTTTGAAAATATATTGCACACGCACTGAAATGGCTTGGCATTGCAAAAAATTAGCACGGACAGTTGTAGGACTAAATATAATAAGTGACTAAACAAAAAATCATTTTATATGGTGATAACAACAACTTGATAACTGTTTAACTTACAGGTGGACGGCAGTTTAGAAATCAAACCCTGTGATGCTCAAGAGATGGTTGACTGGACATCTTCTGAAGCAGACCTTCAACTTGAAGGCAGCCATTTGGGCAGGGGTCGCAAATATTATGATCCAGAGGTAAGTTAAAATAGACCAGACGTTTGTAGGCCTATTTTAAAATCAATGTATGTTCATCACATTTTCTAACTTGAGAATCATATTTTTTTGTATTTTAATGCCATTAACTGATAAAAGTATAAAACTAGAATAATTTTCCTTGCCTTCAAATTAATTAAATTTGTAGATGCTATCATGATTTTCTAGTTTTTATTTTCATTAGAATTTGTCAAAATATTTTAAAACTTTTTAGAGGCTGTTGTTGAATAATTTTTAACACTTTCCGTGCTATGCCATTTTACGGTCCTATTAGAAATGACTAGCAACATGGTGCCTTCGGATCAGGCTTGCGGCTTTAACCTCGTCAGTCATAGGTCTTGTCGTGTTAGACTCTACGGCTGAGCGCTGATATTACCGCATAACAAAATCTATTCATTTCATGACTATTTTTTGTGAATCATTTTAAAATATATTAATATGTCATAAAACCTTTTCTGAATAATAAAAGTATTAATATTTTCATGTAAAACACATTTATTTATTAAGACGTAAGTTTTTTATTTCCTTCTCTACTACGAACCATTATGAAAATATTTCAAAATTGTACATATTAGTTTCGATTTACATAAAAGATACTAATCATTCATAAACCAAGAGAAAAAGATAAAATGACGAAGCAAAAAATTAACTGTTAAGGCGTAAGTTCTTTATTTTTAAATTTATCTCTTTCCTCCTATACTACGAACCATTATGAAAATATTTCAAAAATGTACATAATATATTAATGTAGATTTATTTAAAAATACCAATCATTCATAAACCAAGAGAAAAAGATAAAATGAGGACAAAGCGAAAAAATGAATTGTTAAGACGTAATTTCGTTATTTTTCAATATATTTTTCACTAATATGGTGAAATACCTTATGATATGAAGAGAAGTGATAAAAATAATTGATTTCAATTAATAACTTACCTTAAATGGTGAAAATATTGGCAGAATGGTCGAAAATTTGTCTCCCATTTTTGAACGCCTATAACCTTCTTTGTAGTCGATATTCTCCTAGGCTGCACTAACAGTACTCGTAGAAGGGCCTCTACTAACTACTGAGGTACGAAATATGGCCATAGGCAATGACTAAATCCCCTCTTTTCCAATGTAAAGTAAATAGTGCATGTGCGGCTTTAATCGCCCTCAGTATGGAACGTGTTAAGATTCTGTTTAAATAATTTCTGAGTTCTGTATCGTACTTTTTTTCTAAAAAAATCCTTTTTTTTAGACACATAGACATTACGAGATCAAGACTTTAGGTGTAAGGATGTGGCACGTCCAGGAGTTTGAGAGTTCAGAATTGGATGAAGAACATTTGGGGCAATTTCACACGGATGACAGTTATGTGATTCGCTGGTTGTACTCTATAACTGTCACTGGTAAGCGGCCTGCTTTTTATTTATTTTCAATACAGAATTCAATGTTCCTTGCATGGGTGTATGAGATTATGGGTACTTTGAACAAGTTACTTTAATGATCAAGGTAAAAACAAAGGTTCAAATATTAAAATTCTAAACATAATTGAACCAATACTTCTTAAAATACAAGGGTCAAAGTTCACCCCTTTTTTCCTACAACTTTGAAAATGTTCAAAGACATCAACATAATTAACAAAGTACTATAACTTTACTAAGGAACTCTCCTAATGCTATTTTTTATTTCAGTGCTTTAAACTTTTTTAGAGAATATATTATATTGGACTATGTGGTATATCTGGAAGGACTAATTTGACAATGAATGGTTTTAATGATGTTATCTGTATGTACACTGAACTGTATTCAGACTTGGGATTAACGAATAAAAAAATTAACCATTAAAATTAATTGTTAAAAATATGGGTAACTTTTTAACTTAATCGTTAGTTTTAAAACTGATTAACTTTTAACTCTTAATCGTTAAAATATTGGTTAACGATTAAAAGTAACGTCAGTTAATTTGGCGAATGCCCGGAAAGATTTGTCGCCATATTATACCGTAATGATCGACACCGAAAATATTCATTTTATAATCAATTTGTTCGGATAATTCAATTCATTCAGTGTACTTGCGGGTGTACAGCGGCCGCACAAACTCCCTGAAATCTACAACTTAGCTGATTATGCAAGTCAAAAACTTTAAATTCGTAATTATTTGCAGTACTGTACTGTACTTATATTTTGTTTTTATACACCAAAAACAGCTGTTTTCTATACCTGTTCATAGGCACGTAAGTTCTTATTTTCTGTGCATTACACCGTAAATTTACCGTGCGCCAACTGATTTTATAAATAAGAATACACGTCTCAGTTTTATGTAAACATCTGATTTATTTTCAATAGAAATGTAACAGAAAAAAGATGTTTTGATTAAAAGTATGTTACTTTTTCGGTATAGTATAATGAAAAATATCGTACGTAACTCGCCTGGTAAGTTCTTCCGTGCTTGCATGAAAATCTTGCACTCGGCTGCGCCTCGCGCGGGAACTATCATGCTCACACGGAAAAACCCTATTTACAGGGCTTTTAATGTAATATACTATTACAGTACATTTCCGCGTTCGGATTATTGACGTTTCAGATAACTTACGTTCGGATAATCGAGCTCTACTATAGCTAGCGCTAGCGTAAACAAACAACAATTTCCCCGTCAGAGTGGACAGTGTCATTCAATTAGCCCTTGGGTATAGAGGCCTATGCATGTCATTACAGTTAGATAGTTTTGTTCATTTGTTATAAGTTAGTTAGTTGTTTTGCCCTGTTATAGTAATTGTCAGACAAAAATTTTGAAATGCCGTTGCTCAAAATTTAATAAGTATTTTAATTAGTAATTTGACTGTGTTTGTGACTTTGACTGAGTAATTCTTGCTTTCATTATCTTTTGAATTTGAATGATTGTTATGTTATGTTACTCTAACTGTGATTTTATTATATATCAGACTGATTTGTAATATCAGACCTATGTTTAAAATAAAATATTTTTTAGCGTTATTTTGACTGGAAACCTTATCTTGTGTATTTTAACTTTTAACTTTAATCAGTTAATTTGGTTTTAACTTTAACCAATGAATTTTTTCAGACATTAACTTTAACTTTAATCAGTTAAATATTTTGGTTAACTTTTCCAAGTCTGACTGTATTTTAGGTGGTCTACCAGTTCCCAAAAGTCATGAAAGTCCCCAAAAAGTCGGGATTTGTTGCCTTTAGAGGCCCACAGTTTGCACTGTATCGTACGAATCGGCCGTGTAAAATGTGTGGCGACTCTGATTCAAAGTTCAAATCTATTTAAAGATTCGGTTAATCTAGTTCACTTGGAAGAGCCGTTCATTTGATCAATAATGTATATAATAAATGAACGGGTCATTCGAGAAGCAACATAAGTCAATTTTAATTCTACGCCTGTTGTAGGTATGAAAAAAAATGTTATGTTAAAAACAAAATAACATGTTAATTGAATAGTTTGTATTGTACCCCGTTACATTATGTGAAATTATCATGATCATACATCGCAGGGGTAATGAGTGAGAAAGTTTTATTTAATTTACCAAAAATGAGTTTTTATGACTTATGTTGTTTCCCAAATGACCCGTTCAAATAGTAATAACTAACTCTGAATCCTAATAAAACAGTTCTTAATCGAACCTAGCATTCAAACTTTTCTAGTGCCTGAGAAGGGAGAAACAAATCTTTTGAAACATGAATCCGGATTATTTGTTCAGTTTCAGGAACTGTTCTAGTTCATATGTATTTAATGATGTGTTTTCTGTGTTGTAAAGCAAATAATTGGAACGAAGTTCCTTAACGCAGGTTGCGGTAGGAATTCAAAATTAGAAAATGTAATGCATAACGAAAAAAAGTGTTATTAATTGGTTGCTATGGCAATGACAAATATAAAGTAACGAAAAAGCGTAGTAAAATTTATTCAAATACATTCAAGAAACATGTGTTTTGGTTCATCAATTTAAATTAAGAGACGATCGGTTCCGTCCGGTGTAGTTCAGATATTATCGTCAAGCGCAAAAATACATTCAATAAACATAAAATGTTGGTTGATCAGTCTTGGCCTAACCTAAATCATTGTGTATATTTAATTTATTTTACCTGCCTTAACGGAAACATACATACAATAATTTTAGGTTAGGCATAGAAAGTAATTTTAAGTCTAGGCCTAACCTAAAATTATTGTATGTATGTTGCCGTTAAGACAGGTAAAATAAATTAAACATACACTCAATAATTTTAGGTTAGACATAGACTGATGAACCAACATTTTATGTTTATTGAATGTATTTACAATGAATGGACATTTAACTGTGTTTACCATCTTAGCTTTGATGTTATAAATGAATTCTACACCTTTATTATAATAACATTAAACGTATGGAAACAGTAAATACTTGTATAAAAAACAAACTAATAATGAACGGCAATTGAAAGATTAAAATTATGTGATTATGTTGTCATTAAGGCTGGTAAAAGAATTGAAGAAATGAACTTTGTTCCTGACGGGGGTCCCACAACCTCACGCATTTACTTTTTTCTTATTAAGTATCATTCAAAGAACTTATTTTTGAATCTGTACATTTTTGTAAGACGTCAATATACATTTCGATTTGGTTGAAAATATATTCACCAAATTTCTATTTGAGGTTTCTTAAAAGTCCCCAAAATGTCTAGAAATTGAATTCGTATGATCTGGTAGACACTCTGTTTTATCAAAATATGTAATTTGGCAAAATGTATTCCCTAATACACAAACAAAACATCTTAGCCGTCAACGATTAGAAAAAGAGAAAGGGACAAAACAAAACTCAATAGGATCTGCACTTGTCAAAATTTACCACTAAGTTCATCACTTTCTAATTTCTTGTCTTGACACCACATTGTATTTATTGAAATTCAACCAAATCTATAAAGTTTGTTTTGAGAAATTATATAACTTTTAGCAATATCTTTCAACGGATTATATGTGTATTTAATTCCAGTATATTTAATTTTTTGTACAAATTTGCGTATGTTGTTTGCTATCAGCTTATTCAAACATACAACAAAGACATCTATGCTTTAGCAAGTGTTTTTAGTTACAATGTAAATACAAACTCTAGGTTAGTAACAAATATTAAAACAGTTGTTGAGGTGACGTAATATGTTACGTCAAATAATTAGCACAACAATACCACTGTATTTGGCAGTACGTTTGCGTGGATATGAATATCACCGACTAACCCTATAGCTGAAAACCTCCACACCTTGTCCGTCTAAGAATAACATCTAAGGTCGTCTGTTAAATATTTCGGATCGTCTCTTTTATATCATGGAGTTGCTGAGTGTGCAACGAAGAGGTCGCTATTTTTTAATTAATATGCCAGACGTATAGAACACTACGAACTTGACACTTAACAGTTGTTCTGTTTGCGACCTCTTCGAGCGACATCTTACCAAAAACATGAATTTATTTAAATTTGTTTCAAGGAATAAATAAAATACATGAGGTACTTTATATCAGTTTACTATACTATATTTGTCTATTATTATTATTATTATTAGGGGGTTGTGTGATGCCTGCGAGGGCATCACATCCGCATAAACATAGAAAGAAGTTTCCTCCTTCTCTCCACACCTTCGGCATAATGGGTTGTTCTCCAGCCCCATCAGGTAGAGGTGCCTCTTCGGAGAATTGTGTCCCGTCAGTAGACCGACCAACAACCTCACTTCCAGCCTGCCAAGACCCAGCAGTGATGTCCATCCAGGCCATTAATGAAATCATGGGCCTGCCTCTGACCTCTTACCGTCTCTCTCCATCTGTGCAAGTGTTCTGATTGAACATTTTTTCTTACACTTTCTTTCCCATAGCCTCTTGATATTCCTATCATCAGTTTTAGGCCCATCGGTAGAGTTTCAGCTCCTCTTCTAGCCACTTTGTCTGCTATTTCATTCCCTTCTACTCCTTCATGTCCAGGGACCCAAACAAGTCTTACTTGCCTACTGCTCGACAGGTGATCCAGCAGTAACTGGCATTCCCAGACCAAATTTGACATTGTTCTTGAAGCTATGACCGCCTGACTATCAGAATATATCGCAACATCTGTACTCATTCTTTCTGAGTCCAGTATTCGTGTAACGCATACAAGTATTGTGTATGCCTCCGTTTGGAAGACCGTAGAGTAGAGCCCCAGTGACACTGAGTATCTTTTCTGTGTGTACGATCCTTTGTGCATGTACATTCCGGCTCCCGTACCTTTGTCTGTTTTTGACCCGTCCGTGAACCAGATTTGTCCATTTCTAAGATGTAAATATTTGTCTATATGAAATAATGAATTCTTACTTCACCTACAATGAATTCTTCATCTTACAGCTAGGACATAAATAGCAAAGAAAATATTTACTTAGTTTTACAGTACTTTCATGAAAATATTTTTTTTTTAACATGGTTAAAACAAAGAACCAACATCAAAAACCTCTAGTATTATATTGTTTGAATTATACGTTTCTAAGTTAAATATAACAGAGTGGAATATCATTAAATCACAAAACAAAGATATGGTTCAAAATAATTTCGTTCCTATTTGACATTGAATTTTGTTTTTAAGTTTAAGTCTAATATTTGTAACATGGCTTGAGATTTAGCAATTTATTTTATTTTATTTATTTATTTATTTGGCCAGCTTCCCCTAGATTACACAGTTT
>JAGFPH010004811.1:33201-67486 GCA_018207615.1 Philaenus spumarius | reverse complement strand
TGTTGAATAAAAAATAAGCAAAAGCTATAACTTAAAACACATTTTAAGCTTTGGCTAAAAATTTTCAGCTTTTGATAACTAGCCTTAGCTAAAGGTGATTCACCTCACTTTAACCAAGTGCTCAGATTAAAAGCTTTGACTTAATAGTGAAAGCTAAAGCTAAGACTAAATGCTAAAAGATTTTGCTTATTTTTTTTTCAACAGACACAATATAGCTGTTTGTTCCAATATTTCCATTAACAGCTGATTTCAAAATTTGAAGCAATTATTTTTGTATTTCTAGCTTTTAGGTTAGGGTTTTAAAGTGTAGACCTAAAGCCTTGCTGGTTCTAATAACCATTATTATAACTGCTGTTACCAAATATAAGAAATAATTTGATTTGCACATTTATCATTATTTATCATCTTAGTTTTGAGGTTATTATTAATCGTACAATTTTAATATAAATAAAACATAACATTTATTTGTTTTTAGAAGGTTCCATTGGGGGTTGGCGTGCGGAGCACGCAGGGGTTTCCCCTAGTTTAATAATATAATTTCACAACTTAACGAGGGCAGTTTTGGCTATTCAGCCCTTATCAAGGAGAATCTTCTAAGATTTCTAACTGCGCACTGAGTTCAGTGTAAGACAGTGGGCCCACCGGACATGGATGTTTTGTATAATGATTGCGAATGTTGAGTGTTTTATTAAGTGTTCTACAACAGCAGAGAAGTTTCTCCAACATTACTAACTTTATAATAGCTGAATAGCCAAAACGACTATTGATAACAGTAACTTGTGATATTACATTAGTTTACAACAATACTTGGAATGGTGACAAAAAAACTTTTTTTAAATACCAACTTAATAGTTATATAAATAGTCTAAGTTGTAATATATGTGTAAACAGGGTGTCTTCTACATTATTCAAATTTAATTTCTTAACTTTTTTGGGTCTTTTAGGAGACCTCAAATACAAATTTGGTGGCCTTATTTTCAACCAAATCGAAATGTATATTGACGTCTTACAAATATGTACAGATATAAAAATAGAAATCTTTGAATGATACTGGTTAGATAATTAATAAGAAATCAATTATTTTGTAACACAGAAAACACACCATTAACTAAAATAAAAACTAGAACAGTTTGTGAAACTGAACAAATAATGTGGAACAAAGGTTTGTTTCTCCCTTCTCCGGAACTAAAAAAGTTCAATTGCTAGGTTTGTTTAAGAACTATTTTATTACGATTCACAGTTATTACTACTTATTATACATATTGATCAAATGAATGACTCTATCAAGTGGTCTAGATGAATTGAACCGAATCAAAATTGCCAGACATTTTACACAGGTGATTCGAAAGGTACAGTAAAACTTTGGGGTACAAAAATTATGACTTTTATCCAATTTGTGACTTTTTAGGGACTTTCTTGACTTTAAGGGACTGGCAGATAACCTGGTAAAGCATTTGAAAGGGCTGTATAAATACCAAGATAACTATTTAATCATTGTAATATTTAGATCATTTACAATAACAGCAACAATTGAAAATCTACAATTCTTTTTGTTTAAACTTTTAAACTTACCTGTGTAAGTGATTGCTAACGAGTCGGACGCTCCAATTAATTTCCAAAACTTGGTGTGGTTGGCGGATTTTTGAGCACCATGTAGAGTTATCGCTTGCGACGCGGTGCTACCCAAGTCTCGGGTCTGGGTGATATTCTGGGTGATTTCCGCACCACGAGATCGCTCAATTACATTTGAAAACTCCCCTATCCAATGGTACACCTGCAAGGATACATTTATTTTGTTAGCACAGTTATTTTTTTTCGTTTTCAGCAATAAAATCAATGAAAAAAGTACTATAATGAATGAAAAGCTAGAAAATATTGTTAAAAAAAAGCATAAAAATTTATTTTACTTCAGTAATTTGGATGAAATTTTATATTTTATAAATACAGTCGTCACCTTCGAAAGTATTCCAAATATAATAATCCCTATACATGTATAGTCACATATGTTTAAACCATATTTAACAAATTGGTAAATATTTCGGGAAATAAAATTACAATATTCAACCACTTTCAATCAAAATACAGCACTGTGGATTTTTTGATAAAAGATCAATAATAACCAGGAGCGAATGAGTAATTTTAGGTAGTAAATCGGGCTGATTGTTTGCCACGTAAGGCGTAAGACTATTTTAGCTTCGGGCAAGTTTGTCTTAACCCTCAAAGTGGCAGACTGCAGTTTCTCGGGCGCAAATGCAACCCGCTCGAACCTTAGCGAGAATTTGCATATACTTTCATAACCGCTAATTTAATCCACTTAAAATCATCCAATCGTAATAAAACTGGCACCATTGGAAAGGAAATGAATTAAACTTTAATTTTTGTATTTACAACTTTTTCGTAAAACGTATATTTACTACGTAATCATCGTTTTGAAATATGCATATCGTGCTACAGCTATTTCCGCGGACGAATCTGCATACAATTGTACTGTTATTTCCCACTTCTTCAACGTTGAAACCCCCCTACTGAAGTATTTATATCGAGATTATAAAGCTACCATTGGATTCTTCAAGATTTTATCTTTCTAATGGTGCCTTCCAATCAGATGTCACTATTTTACAGGATTTATTCATACAATGTCTGTAAACCCTTGCGATTGGACAGGTTTTCAACCAATGAAACAGCCCATTTGTCAACAGATGAAACAGCCTACTCTATCAAATGTTTTGACAAATGGTTTTGTAGAGAAAAGACTGACCTTTCTAACGGGGGGGAATTGAACTAGAATAAACCAGTTTTTTTGTTTGTCTAGACAGTAGTGAAAAGTACATGATTAGAGCGATCTGTTGTGACCGATTGCTCCATCTCGTTCCCACGTAATTCAAAGCACTCTTCTTGTAAGACCTTTACTGACGGCAAAATGTCATTTGATTCATGTCATTTTGTTATTCAAATAAAGATAACTCAAACACTTTTTTGAACTAAGGAAAGACAATTATATCGTTCTTTTCTTTGATTTATCCTCTACACTTTGTTATAATAATATTTCATTTTTGGGCAAAGCATATATTAGTAAATCATGTTTCAATCTAGGCCTAGGTTTGTTAGCAGTCGTGTACTTGGAACATAAAAACAGTTCTTTTCAAAATAAGAAATTTGAAATTGATAAATGTTTTTATACCTATTTAGAACTAAATTACAAAACTTTTTTTACGCTTACGAAAAAAATACAAAAAATGTTTACTACTTGTTATGTAAGCCTAAAGTTTAACTTTTTCCTTTCGTTACTGAACATTTTTTGTTTCTTGAGCTAATAACTTTTACAATTTCAAAAGAAACTAATTTTTAGTGGCATATTTGAATTATTTGAAGTTTCTTCTACAAAAAATCTATTGAACACTTTACAATTTTTGTTCATTTACTATTTTTGGCAAATTTTTAAAAATGTGCTTGCAAAACGCTATAAACGGGCTTTTCAATTTTAGCTTTAACGATGCCAGTTCTAGGGTTAACACTTATCTTGGGATACATCTACTTGGGGTGAATGCATCTACTCTCTCTCGCCCACTATAAGTCAGGAAGTAAGCGCGGTGGAATTAATCAATGTATATTATATACATTTCTAATTAATATTTGCATAATATCGCATAAACATTCTATATAAATCAGTATTTCACAAGAAACAAACCTCATTTTCGTAGGGATGCCATTAAATCCTAGCGATGTAGAGGAAATATTTGAAAGCTTACAAGAGTTCAGCTGAATGTTGTGGGGAAGTTTATACTTCTTCCATCCGTCCCACTGATAGGCCCTTTTTTATATGTCTGATTTAGTTTTACCGCTTTGTAGTCTCAGAATTATTTAATTTTTTAGGATTATTTCAATATACAAAATATACAGAGAAGCAATTTTTATCATTACAAGTGGTCTGTCTGAACCCAATGCATTTTATTGCTTTTAAATAAATTATTTGTTGGCTAGCTGTGTAGAACTGAATACAAGAAAACTTCTTTGCTTTACATTTAGTCTAGTCGATGTCAACTTTTTGCCTGGATAGTATTCCAAAGTTAAATTTTAAACTCTGGTGTGTAGAATCACAGTTTTCAAACTCGAGGTCTTTTTTCAGTTGTTCGTTTATATCTCGTAAACTGAGCACTTTTTGTGTACCATATTGTTTTACAAAGTTGTAGAGCATTGACTTTAAATTTAACTGGCCAAACGTATTTTTTGAACCCGATATTAACCGAGATTGAGCAGATCAAAGTTAGAAAAAATTTCTCAAAATGTAAAAAATAGCAGAAAAATGAGTGGAAGTTACTCTCATCAATATCAACAACTATAAACATCTATGACACACCCTCCTCGAAGTCAAGACGCCTTATTCCAATTTGAGAAATGCTTAAAAAACCCTCTCTCACTAAAAAAAAAAAAAAAACTAACGTTGTACACTTTCAATCTGACTTCACATGTTGGGGTGGGGGGGGGGGGGGGGATTTAATGCTCTAGAACTTTGTAATACGGTATGGTACACAAAAAACACTTAATTTACGAGGTATAAGTGAAAAACTAAAAAAAGTCCGAATAATTTTGAGGTTTTTTGGACCCAAGTTAGCACAGGGTCCTCAAGGTCGAAAATTCAGATTCTACACCCCAGAGTACCCCCAAATAACATGTGGAAATTTCATTACTTCAGAATACTTTCCACCTACCCTCTATTTTTAATTATATTGTCTGGACTAATTATGTGCTTATAATATTTTTGTCATATTTTTACAGTATTAGTGTCGTATTTTGGAAAGATAAAGGTGAATCGTTAAATTTAAATTAAGTGTAAAGATCGTTTTGAAAAATGAGCACGTGTGATATTTGTATAGATTAGTGCTGTGATAACGTTTTTATAAATTTGTGTTTTAGGTTACAGTTAACTCATAGTGATTTTAGTGGTATAATCTTAATGGCTCATCTTGGTGATGACAATGAAGACAAATGGCCGGATGAAGAGCTCAGCAGAAAGTAACATAACAGGCAATGTTAATTAGAAAAATCTCCCATGTTGAAGGATTAATGAGTTCACTTTGCACCTGTAGGACTAATAAAAGTCAGAGTTAAACTTACGCCTCCCCGATCAGTTCTTAATGAAATGCCATCCTTTTACCCACTCATCTTTCGCTCATGTACAATAACTGTACATCTAATTAATTATAATACAAATTTGTAAAAAAATATATTTCACATAAATTATAGTAATTTGCAACTAATAATTTATCATAATTCTTGCAACATGTGATACATTTGAAAACTTTTGAACAGCGTCCAATGATTTTTCAATTAATTTACCCAAATATGCAGAAGTTCATTAAGAGACATTTATCATGAACTTCTTACAAAATGTATTTTTACATTGTCGCTGGTTTATGTAGAAAATTACTTGGAACACTTGTGATTATCAGCAACTGATAACAATGGAAAACCATTGATAAAAACGTTTCATAGACAAACTAGAGACTTAATTACTGTGGATAAGGCACCTTTTATGCGCACCCCCTTGTTTCTTACTCAATAGACTGAATCATGGGCACCCATATGTTATTTTCTGGGGGGGGGGGGGCTTGACCGGGTTATGGGGTTTAACACGTTCCCTGCTAAGGACACACATGTGAGCTTGACACTGAACACTATGAGAAGCAGTCGATTCACAGTGAATTGCATGCCAACCCCCATATTGGGAGTATTTTCAATACACAATGCATTGTGTGCGAAACATTTTAAGCCTATGTGCTATGGGCGCACATGTGCGCCCGCTTTAAAATATTAGTTATTATTACGTAGAAGGTTACAAAATAAAGTAATTTCTACGCTATAAATATAAAAAATAAAAGGTCAGCTCCTAGCATAGGAAGTACGAAATTTGCATAGCAGTGAACGTGTTAACAGGAATTAGAATATGTAATAAAACATAGGTTAAAAGTAAATTACCAATGTAAAGTAAAGTGACTTGCACCGAATGTATTTATTGACTTCTAAGCTAATCAGTTCTTCAACGAAGTAGTTTTTTTTTGCCACTAGATCTCAGCACATGATAGACTTACAGTTATATTCCTTGACCACAAACATTTTAAAGCATTGAAGAGCCATTTTCTGCACTTAACTCCATTATAAAAAAAATGTCACTTGTACCCCTTGGATTCTCAGCCTTTCGTATAAATGGGACCACATGTACAAGAACACTAACTTTAAACTTACCTCAGTGGGTGTGACAAGGACGTAAGAGTCGCCTTGGTTGATTGACGAGTAGTGGGGAAGGACAAGTCGTGTTTGAACATGCCTTCGACCTTTAACTTGGATCAACATCAGTTCATTGTATGGTAACATTGGTGATAAATGAGCCGTGCTTTCGGCAGCCTTGCGTAGATTTATTGCGGTGAAATCTTCTTTGCTTGCAAGTCCTGCGAGGGCTTCTATTGCTAACGTTGAATTCTTTGATACTGTAACAGAAAATTACTGGTTAAAGCTGAAGTAAATGTTTTCAACCTATCTATGTATATGTTGTAGCTCTCGTATCAATGTTTTGTTAATGTGTTGCAGTGAGATGTGTTAAGGAAGAAAATATAAAATGGAAAAACCACATTTATTACAAACAATTTAGTGATATGCCGGGTGAGAATTTTTTAATTGCAATTTATCGTAAAAGCTTTTGCTTTCATGTGTTTATAAAAGAGATTGTATTTGTTTTGTATGCATTTGTTGTCATTTAACTTCAGAAAGAAATACATGGTTGTATTTTGAAATCTTGTTCAAAAGAGACAAAGTGTTTTTCAGTTTCTCACAGTTGAAGCAGCTATGCTGACAACTACAATTCAAATCGCCAGAATATATATTTTAGTAAATAAAACAAAAATAAACGAAAATACACAATGACTGTTGATAAAGTATGTACTAAATTGGAATACAAATTTAAACATTCTAATCTAAGAACATTTCGGTTAAACTGAATCTATTTCTACTGTTTGTCAAGCAAATAAAAGACCAATAGGGTAAATACATAAAAATGTGATGGAAATATTTTGTTAAAGAAGCTGGTTGAAAATTGTTACAAAAGCACATATCAAGAAACGGTTTAGGCCTATTTAGAATAATTAAGTATGTAAAACATTTAAAAAAAATTTGGAAAACGATTGACCCTAAAGGCCATCCCTGTAACTTCCCGCTAAGTTTAATTACAAAAGTATGATGAAAGTTTGATGAACACTATTTTTGGAAATTTTGAACTGCCATAAATTTTGAATGAATCAACCGATTTTTATGCCATTTGCGGCAATCGATGCAGTTTTTTAAGTCCATTGAAAGAATCAACAACCAACATTTTTCAGATGAAAAGTTTCGGAGAAATTGAGGAAAAACACTTTTTTTTATTTTCTTTCGTTCACGATATCTCGCGAATGAATCAACCGATTTTTATACGATTTGCGGCAATTGATGCAGTTTTTTGAGTCCATTGAAAGAATCGACAACAAAAATTTTTCTGATGAAAAATTTCGGAGAAATAATTGAGAAAAACACTTTTTTTTATTTTCTTTCGTTCACGATATCTCACGAACGAATTAACCGATTTTGACCGGACTGGTAGCGATCGACGTCGCTTTTCAAGGTTAAAAGCTGATTAGATTTTGAAATTGATCGGTAAAGCCGTTTAAAAGTTATTCCAAAAAAACCTGATTTGAAAAATGTTTATTTCTTAGTTTTTTTGAAATTTCTCAGAACCTACCGGTCCAAATTAGTTGAAATTTTCAGGAAATCTAAGTTTGATGGAACTCTTTAGAACGCCGTTTGGTAGGATCCAATCGGTTAAGCCGTTCAAAAGTTATAAGCGGGTCACATACATACACACAAAAAAACACATACATACAGACAGGGTGACACCCTCTCGGGAGTGGTCAGGGAAGATTCCTAGGACCTCAAAATGTCGAGATCTGATGAATACTCGGTTTTTGAAAAACGGGGTGAAACCAATAACTTCCCGATTTTAGAAAATTTTCAATTTTCTTAGCAGGAAGTTAAAAAGTGTGCCAATATTTTTATAATTTGTTCTTTGCCATGTACTGAAATATAAGAATCTTTTCCTATATTTATTTCTTCTTTTCTAATGTAGGCCTAATAAAATATTACAGTTTCTCTAAATATATATTCTCTTACAAAAAGTCTGACTTCACTTAAGTGGCTAACTGAATCTTAGGCCACTTACAAACGTGGTGAATATGTTCTAATGAAATTGATATCGAACAAATTATTAACATAAATGGATAGTATTTGAGCATTAGTATTAAGCACAGAATACGGTAGAAAGTGAACAATAGAAAAACGGTGGTGACAAACTCATAGAAAATAATTTCTATGATCTAGTGTTATATATATTAATATAACATTCAATTGAGTTTATTGAACTTTTGTCTATACTAGGAATCATAGACGTTCCTTAGCACATTCACACAGATATCCAAACCAATAAGCAGGTGAGAAGGACACAAATGACAAAATAAAAGAATGTGATTCAGATTGAATCCTGAATATTACTATCGCATTGTTTCCAAATATTTGTGTTGTTAAAGGAAGCATAAAAGGAGGGCTTTTCTTAATAGTCTTGTTCTTTAAATCAGTTAAGATATTATTTATGATACTGATTGCAAGGAACAATTAGAATTATTTTCAAATATTTTACGAAATATAATTATTTATTTGTTTTGAGGGAGTGATGTTAGCGAGGTTGCTATGGTCAATGCACCATGGTTCGAATCAAACTATTGACAGACTTTTTCCATGTTGCTCCACTATCAGTCCATCATTCATATCATGGGCACAATGTGAAAACGATAAGAAAAAAGTTAGACTTTTTTAGAAATGTGTTTTCAGTCGCTTGAGTTAGAAACTTTGTCAGTTACTATACTACTATACGACTGTACAAAAATTATGGTAAAATAAGGGAAAGACTGAAGAAATGCCTTCAAGACAAACAATCCAACTTCACCTGTTTTAACTAACCTAACATTTCCTTCACTGAGAATTTACGGGATACATCGTGAAATCGCCATTACCTGATAGGGGACGCATATACTGAGAGGTAAGTTTCTTAAAATAATTGACCAATTATCAATTGTAAAAGATAATTATCAGATCTACACTTTTGTGTCTCTGATGAGCAGTCTATATAGGAATATATTCATAGTAATTCAAGATATTTTGTTTGTTATTATTACTTCTAAGATTACAATGATATAAAACTTTTGTATGGTAATGATATCAGGCTTTTCTCAATACAATTTTTTGAGAATAAATAAATAGTATAATAGTGTTTCTGTATGAATACGATTATGATAAAAGCAACTTGATGTTGGAGCGATATTAAAACCGAAGTAAATACTTCAATAAAGTCTAAAAAAATATCAACACAATGTTACAAACAAAAACTAAGTTAATCTGTGGTTGGTAAAAATAGCTATGTTATTTGTGTCTTAATTGAGGAAAGTATTACTTTGTCGCCCTTAAGGAAAGTATTACTTTGTCGCCCTAAAGGAAAGTATTATTTTGTCGCCCTAAAGGAAAGAAATACTTTGTCACCCTAAAGGAAAGTATTACTTTGTCGCCCTAAAGGAAAGTATTACTTTGTCGCCCTAAAGGAAAGTATTATTTTGTCGCCCTAAAGAAAAGTATTACTTTGTCGCCCTAAAGGAAAGTATTACTTTGTCGCCCTAAAGGAAAGTATTACTTTGTTGCCCTAAAGGAAAGTTACTTTGTCACCCTAAAGGAAAGTATTATTTTGTCGCCCTAAAGAAAAGTATTACTTTGTCACCCTAAAGGAAAGTATTTCTTCAAGGCGACTAAGATACTTTCTTCCCGTAAAGACGTACACAACATTTTCCGCCAGCTACAGTTTTACATTCATATTTACAAAAACAATTTAGGTTATGCCAAGAATACACAGACATGGAAGTTCATTGATGCATTGTTGTTTCAGCAGTTGTTATACTAACATATGATTTAGCGGGTGGAAAAGTGCTCATATAAAAACAGATATACTCAATGCTTATATGTGGGTACTTTTATGCCCGATGAATGACAAGTGGTTCTTTCCACCCTGTTAATGAGGCAGAAAAAACCTCTTAAAGCAGTAGCTGGGGAAAAAGTATATCAGAAATGCTATGGTTGGATAAAATATAGGTAAAAGTAAACAAATCTATTTAATACATAAAACAAACCTAAATTATATTCATAATGTAAAAACCACAAAATATAAATCTAATGTAAATTTCAAAAAGTTAATATAAATTTTAACCAGTTAGGTTTTGTGAAGTGTTTTCTGTGATACTGAACTCGTAGATATTATTCTAAATAAACATAGATTTTAACAAAATACAACTTGATTTACAAACATTAAACACAGGTACAGTTTTATTTATTTCATACAAACTACATACACTTCTCAACATTAATTCTTCTAAGTTCTCGTTGTGCCACTCCTGATTTCACCTCAACGTATTCCGTTCGCAGATCTGAACGAGCTGCCAGAGCTTTGATAGGGTTACTGGAAGCTCGGCGGTTCTGAACTTTTACGGTTTTCCTCTGAACCAATCTGAACAAATATCAAGTCATGAATCCATTAAAATATTGTTAAGAAAATCAGCAGCAAAAACATAATTTCAAATGAAGTTCACAATATCAATTTCTACATTAAAATAATTAGCATTTGAAATTTATAGTAGTAATTTTTAAATTCAGTTTAGGCCACAGGAAAATATCTAAACAAATTGTCTGGTGGATTACATTTTTGTTTAAAGATACACGTATTTTCAAAAAGTAATTTTAACAACATGTTTTGAAGAAAGGAAAATTAACAACAAGAACAAAAGAAATCAATAATTATAAATAAATTCCTGCTTTGAATTCATATATTTTTTCGTACTTTGTTGTTATGTAGTTGGAAAACAATTTTTTTAAAGAGATGCCAGCATAAATTTTCATTGACCTACATTTTGTTCTAACTCCTACCAATTAATTTGAAATATAAAAATTTATGGGAACAGTTTTTATATCATACAGTGTTACTGAACTTGTGGCATAGATTTCGGATATTTCAACTACAATAGAACCCCTTTCGTACGCCCTCGGCTGGTCTGCCGCTTTGTTGTTTTATTGCTGTTATCGCTTGTTCGTTTTAATGCTCCGTCATCTCTCGTATCGTTTCTGTCTTTGTACTGTACTGTGCAATTTTTAGTGCTTACTGTTCGTTGGTTTTACATCTGTGTTCGTTACAGTGTATCTGTTTTACATTGGGTATACAGTTGTGTGTTTTTTCAACATGTCACATCACTAATTCAACCAATGGATCAGGGAGTGATAGAATGGTTAAAGAGTCGGTATCGCAAAAAGTACATCAGCTCAATTGTAGAAAAGTCAGAAGAAGGTTGCATCATATTTGAAGCTATGAAATCACTTAACTTCTATACAATTGCTGAGGAGGAACTGAAACCTGTCACACTATGAAAACCTTGGCGGAAGTTATGACCGAAAGTGACCAGATCGAAGGCAAGCAAAACAACGACACACAGGAAATCGTTAAAGATCTGCAAACTATACAAACGAATGTCCCTGCCAGTGAAGTTGAGGAGTGGATTGCCCAATGTGATAAAGACTATCAAACCAGTGCAGAGCTCAATGACAACTAGATTATTGCAGCTGTTCTGGAAAATAATGGTGGAAAAACTGTGAGCGAGGATTCGGATGGTGATGATGACGAACACCCTACCCGGATTTCACACACCGATGCCAAGAACGCTTTTGATATTGCCCTTCAGTACATCAAGCAGACCTCAACCTCAACACCTATGGATCAACAAAAATGGAGGAACACTGCAGCTAAGTCTAGAATTTCTTCTGCTAAACAAGAATCTTTATAAAATATGAATTAGGTACTTGCCTTAGAAATCCCTTAAGTACTTTTGATTAGTTTACAATTGTTTCACCTTATTTAAAAAAAAATTTAGTAAGTGTCGTAAATGAATGTTTTTTCTTTATTTAAGTGTTTTTGTTCATTTGAGTTCTGATGATGCCTGAAAAATAAGGTGAAACAACTGTAAACTAATCAAAACTACTTAAGTGACTGCTACATATACATTAATGGAAAAATCTTTAGCTGACTTTTTCCTAAGTAAGTTTTTATTACTGTGCAAATATGTACTGTAAATACATACAGTATTGCTCTTTAATAATAATAATAACAGCTTTTGTGAGGTTTATTGCAATGTTTTTACTGTAGAGAACAATACAGTCATTTTTGAGTTTAGAGATTGTTTATTTTACTGTAAATCAGTACTTTTCTTTTTTTCTGATAATCCGACCTTTTTGAGTTCCGACCATACCCATTCCCAAAGGTGACGGATTAGAGGGGTTCTTCTGTATCTAATATTTGTGTTTCATTGCAATTTGTCAACCAACTAACTAGTTTTGTTATTTTAACTAGTTTTATTTTATATTTGTTTTAACAAGAATCGCCTCAAACAACTTACAACTGATTGGTTTCAGTTTTCAACTCGTCCAGGTCTTCATCTCGAATCTCAAATTGTTCTATTCGCGTGGTTAGATTCGAAGCACTACTGAAGAAAGTACTGAAATCGTCATCAAAGGTACGAGGCACAGAAACCATTGGCCCAAACACATCGTCACCTTCTGCTGGAGATAAACCTAAAATTAAAAAAAGATTAAAAAATGTTCAAACATATCTAGAATTAAATATTAAAAACAAATTCTAATTTACAAGTAAATACAAACAACCAAAGATGGGTCAACTTATCTTTATAATTTGATTTCTTTGCATGGTAGTTAAAAAAAAAATATTCCAAGTAATGAAAATGTGAATAGTTTACAATATGTTTATATTCATATAATCATTGAGTGGTACACAAGCATTTGTGTATTTCTCTCTTTTCTGATGTTCTTGTTTACCCCAGTGAGTATTAAAACAAGAAACACAAAAAATACATGAGGAAGGCTGTCTTAAATCCTCCCAAAAATCAACCCCCCCCCCCTCAGCAACTAGGGAGTGTGGAGAGTATTTCATAATATCCAGAGCAAAGACTAATTTGAAAATTAAGTCTTTAATACTCAAGCTTACTAGGTATATTTTATACCTAATTATCAGGGTTTTCAACAAACCTATACAAATTATTTTAGTTAAAAAAGTCAAGAACATCAAAACAACATCCCGCAAAATATTTACAATAATTGTTGCACTTGCTTTAGAATTTACTAACAGCTTAGTTTGTTACAGACACTATCCTTCATTGTCAGATTTTTAATTGTGTTATTTTTTTAATATTTTGTTATTTAAATCTAAAATTCTTAAAATACTTTTGAAAAATCAGTCTCAAAAATTTAAAACTTGCACTATGATTATCTGGGTGAACTCGACACCTTGTTGATTCTAATTCGAGTCGACGCTCGTTTATTCTCTTTAAAGCGAGAGTAATTATGAAAATATCACAGTTTAAACGGAGGAAACAATTTAAATAAAAACCTGCGACCTGGAACCGATCCGACCACTTCACTTCATTCCACACTATCACTAAGGATACAAAAATTTAATTTGTTTAACTGATCAAAGAGAACACTCACTGCTATCATCATCTCCTCCAGGAGCAGATATACTCCTCTTGAAACCACCAGGAGTTACAGGTGATTCCGGTTCCGGAGAGGTAGGCATGGACTGTGCTTCTTTACCTAAATTTCCTGAAAACAGTTTATCCAAGATTAGTAAATTGTAAATTTATTGAACTATAAATTCTATCTGAAACTAAACACAAACATTATAAAACTAAATAATAAATAAGATGTGTAAAACTAAGATTACACGTAAAAAATAAAACTCTTAAATTAAGAAACAATAAATTTACTTCAACAATTGGCTGTTTAATTTAGACAACTTATGTTGAAGACCTAATGTTTCATTTAGGTTATTTATTAATTAGTTTTAAAATGTGTCTTTTATTTTTAAATTATTTCCTCGTTCAGAGTAACCATAAGTCAGATTCAAATGAAGTTTATATTGAATTGTAAATGAAAAATGTTATCATTATTGTATATATTTAAAACACTCTGTTAAAACTATAATTAATTATTAAAATTCTATTCAATTCCTCTTAAAACAAATACAAATAGTCTAAAATAACAAATCTTTTAATAAACTAACAGGGAAAACGATCTAGCGAGTTTAAATTTTTTCTGTCAAGTTATGGAGTATAATTCTACACCATAAATTATATTTTAAAGATAAAACAAGGAAACTCCATTTGTCACGAAAAATAAATACAATCCAACCCATGGCACGAATTAACAAATACTCACGTTCGCATAAACTGTAGATCCGGATGATCTACGTCGTTTGATTAACAATCACTGCGGCTAAGGTAGATATAACCAAAGATAATTTCAATGATTCATTTATTGCATCAAGTTAACAATGACACACCCTAACTGATAACACAATGTATTTAAGTGTTTTATTTTAACCGCTTTCTAAGTAAAATAATTTTATCAAGGAGTATTGCAACATTTACGGTAAACTGTGAACAAATTTGTCTGTTGTGTTATCAATGTTTCGGTATTTCCTACATCACTAATTATTGATGAAGCTAAAATGTACCGATAAAAGCGACAATGTGTTCCTAAATATTTATATTTAGAGATAATTTTTATTGAGATAGTTAAACTGATTACAATATTTTAAAACTTATTGGTGACAAATGAATGCTTTGTTACCAATAATTGATCTTGCAGTGAGATCCTCAAGTCCCGAGCATCAAGTAAGCTAGAAATTTTACACAAAGTACAAGACGTACAGTTCTTACTAATGTTTATAATCTTTTGTAGTTTTTGCAACATATATGGATGAAATGGCTGTTCTGCTAAATAATGCATGCACAAGAAACATTGTTAGTACCAATATGATTATGGTAACTGTGATAATGTTCCTTTTTAGGTCCTCCAGAGTACGGAAATTGTTTTTATAGACTTTTCCTTTGACGTACCTCCAAGGAAAAAATCCACATAAGACAAATTGTGAGAAACTACAAAAAGTATACCCAATCAAAACTATGCAATTCCATCGTTGTCAACAAATAGCCGAAAACATGTAGAGTACACCGAGTGGTTTTCTTTAACACCTTCAGTTGATGAAAATATTATAATAGCAAATACATATGAACGAAGGTAAAATATCTTTTTCGCTTTCTGAGCACTTCCATAACAAGTATTTGATAGCGCTGTTTCAAGCATTTTGGGCGGAGCTCATTAATGAACTGTGCAAAACACTGGGTTCAGTGGTTTTTCTACTCAGGTCACTGGCAAAGTTCTGTTCAGTACACATTCTAAAATTAGCATAGTTTGGTGTATTCTTTCTCACCTAAATTATGGAAATGCTTTGAGGGGCAATTGACTTTAGCAAATGACCCAAAGGGTCTTCAGTTAAAAAAAGCAAGCAGCAAGAATTATTGCTCATTTGGGCTGGGTATTTTGACCTTTCCCTTATGTAAATTTTTTAAAGTAATTTTACATTACACTTATAACAGTTCTTTGACTTCAAATACACCCGTGAGGAATGGCTAGGAGAAGGAGGCCCCTCCCTGTGTATGAGCTGGAAACAGACGGCTTGAAAACAAAGGGGAGTACAAGCGCAGAAATCTGTGGAGGCAACCCAAGGCAGGAATGTGTCCTGCCAAGAGGAAGCTCCCAACAGTATTCCAAACAGAAGTTACAGCTCTATTGGGATGTGTGAGAGAAAATCTTAGACTCGGACACGTGAACAAAGAAATCTGTATATACACAAACAGCTTTAAAAGCTCTGTGCTCGTATGAATTCATGTCAAAGCTAGTCTGGGAATGCTTGACGTCCACAGTATATCTAGCAGGTCTCAACAGGGTCACACTAATATGAATAGGTGGCATGTTGGAATAGGTGGAAATGAATGTGCAGATTGGCCGGCAAATAAGGACCAGAACCGTTCTGTGGCATATCCAAAGCTATGCAAGTTATCACTAGTTGGGCAAGACTAGATCATGGAAGGAGGTGGAAGAACATCCCAGGCTTGAGGATGAGTAAACTCTCACTTCTTGGTCCATCTAGGCATATTACGCTAAGCAGGTACAATGTAACGAAGGTGGTAGCTCTAATAACAGGACATGGCCACCTTAGGAAACCCATGCAGAGAATGGGCATCTTCAACAGAGATCCCAAATGCAGGAAATGTGGCCTGCACTAGGAAACTGCACAACACATGATCTATGAGTGTGAGAAGCTTGAACATGAAAAAGTTACTAAGCGTAAACTTTTTTTATTTTTGAAGTAGAAACAAACTTCAAGCGAGAAGGCACAAAAGCGTGTAAACGACACGGTGCACTATGCTGAAATCCACTAAGCGGCCGTGAGTGACCATCTTGGAGTGGGGATAGAGATCGTTTTTTTTAACATAGCCCGAGCGTTCCAGATGTATTAATAGAGTTCTATGGCGGGAGCTCAATAAGCCCTTAGGCTGATGTGCATAAGGATTGGACCGCCCACTCAAGAAGAAGACTCAAAACACTGATGTGCATACATATAATAAGCATCATAGAAATGTCTTCCATAGAAAACAACGCAGAATAAAAACTTTGGTATTTATTTACTTTACCTTGTCAATCAAAACTACTATAAACACACAAACCTGAACTTTTTTCTTAATAAATATAGTATTTATACACTTCACTGATGCCGGGAAACCAATATTTAACCATCTCCAACACGTACAACATTGAAAACTTTCAAATCAAAAGTTCGTTATGGAAATTTACATTGTAAAGTGCTGACATGTTTTTCTTACCGTCCTGCCAGCGTTGCCGGATTGTTCTTGTTTTTTTTTTGTGTGGAAACGAACAGTTTAGGCAACTCATTGTAATTATAAATAATGTGATAATACGACGAAATATTATAATTATATAAATATTATAATCATACTGTTATCGGCAAAATACTGTGACTAAACAGTTTAGGTAAGTCCTCTAGTTTTTTTTTAATTCTAATTATATAAAGTGATAATACGACGAAATATTATAATCATACAAATATTATAATTATACTGTTATTGGCAACATACTGTGACTAAACAGTTTAGGTTAGTCCTCTAGTTTTTTTTTATTCTAATTATATAAAGTGATAATACGACAAAATATTATAATTATACAAATATTATAATTATACTGTTATCGGCAACATACTGTGACTAAACAGTTTAGGTTAGTCCTCTAGTTTTTTTTTAATTCTAATTATATAAAGTGATAATACGACGAAATATTATAATCATACAACTATTATAATTATACTGTTATCGGCAACATACTGTAACTAAACAGTTTAGGTTAGTCCTCTAGTTTTTTTTTAATTCTAATTGTATAAAGTGATAATACGACGAAATATTATAATTATACTGTTATCGGCAACATGAAATAGATTTATACACAAGGTTACTAGATAGTAAAGGTTGCCTCATAGACATGTAGACAAACTCAAACCTCCACTTTTTTTATATTTCTCACATGAGGCAACCTTTACTATCTAGTTACCTTGATTTATACACACCTTATTCAGTACAATAACCTATTGTTCGATTTGGCAACGTTGATGAATTTCCATTTTAAATACGCAGTTATACTGTACTTTCTATTGTTTGATGCATTTTTTTTCGTAATTTACGTTTTGTTACATTATTTTCACATTTTCTTGCTTTGTGGATACTTTTGGGGTTAATATTGTTTAGTTTTTTAATTCTTACATGTTTGGTGTATGTGAAGTGATTTATTTTGTTATAATTACGTCAAATATCGCGGAAAAGTCGAAACTTAACCTATACAATTTCAACTTTTATTTCTTTCATAACTCCTACAAATATTATTTCCCGGGAAAATTTTTGTTGTTTCTAGAATCAGTTAGATGTGTTCTTTCATGTTATATCAAATTCCCTTAGAAATGGATTGACAAGGTAAACTACATTTTTACCAAAACTTTTGACAAGCTACCATCTTAGATTGGATTCAGTTTCATGAACAAACTCCCTAAAGGGTTTTAAGAAAGAATGGAAGTCAATGTTTTTAAAAACAAATTAAAGCGGTTGCTGAAGTTCAATGCTTTCTACGCCGTCTGGGAGTTTCTTAATGCCACATTATAGCCTATTATTATGTAAATGAATAAAAAATATGTGTATATTTTGTTGTACTAATTTCATGAATATAAGTTTGATTAAAATGTTGTAATTTTAATATTTTAAATTAATTTTAAGAAGCACAAATTTGTAAAAAAAGGAAAAATGTTTTGTTGAATTATTAACACATTTAAATACGATTATCACTGTGACCTGACTTATATAAATGTAACATTTAATCTAAAAGGGTTAATAAAGATCGATTGATTTTGAATTTGAATGCTGCATTATTGTTTGAAAATCATCCAGTTTAGCCACAGTCAAAATAGCTAGTCTCCTACAATTTTCCTTGTCTGAAATTGATGCAACTGTCTCTAAAATTTTCAATTAAACTGACTAAACGGGCAATTAATGTTGTTATCAACAAATTGTTAGCCTCTGCCACATCAGGGTATTTCCAATGATTCTTGTTTACATCACTTGCAGAAGAATAACTGGGGGGAATCAATTAAAAGTTGTCGTCCTTGGGAAAATAACATTTTTACGTAGACAACAAACACAGTTTTACTGCATACTTCGTACGATTAGTGGCAGATTCTATATTTGCTCGCTGTTAATCATACCTCTAGAGATATCTAGCGGTAGAAGATACCGTTTTTAAACGTTAACTTAAATATGCACGACTTTTTGATCTCACTGCATCTTATTATTATTTAAAATCCGCATGACATAAAAATAGGTCAGTTTTTCTCTACCTCTTGAACTTTTAATAACTGACTGTCATGTACATTTTTATTGTTTAGGCCTACAACAAGCTACACCAATGTATCTTTCTCCATTGAAATAATGTAGTACCTATTCTCCGTCTCCCTCTGACATTGTACAAAATATCTAAAAAAAAATCACAACCTTTATAACTGTACAGTGGATTACATTTTTTGACATAATAATCCTTATTTAATAATTATAAAATTGATGGCGAAAATAGCTTTAAAATCTTCCTTTTTTTTTAATAAGCCCTTAAACTTGATTTTTATTGGATAAATAATTTAACACTATTATTTTTACAATTTAAAGAAAATGATATAAGGATTCTAGCAAAGATTTTGGAAATAGAAGAATAGATAGTTAAGGCTCGGCTCTCTACATTCAAAACGGCGAAGTTGGGTACCAATTTCAATGTTAAATAACCAAAACATACCTTCAATATTAAGCATATTTTTGTGTTATTTTTGTGAAAAAACGAAAGCTGTATTTTTTTTCTTAAAGTAAAATAGATTGTGGGTGTTGATTGCTAAGGTTTTTTGCAACATCTCTTTTTGCAACCGAGTAAAAAATTAATAAAGTTTACTATTTTTTACTATTTATATCATACGTTTATGAAATCAATAAAACAGGTTTTGAAAATGTATTCAGCGATCAACATCCGCATATGACAGTACTTCAAAATGAAACCAAAATTTTAAATTTATTCCACGAATTAACGGAAAAAAGTGACTTATTCTGTAGCATTTTTGTTATGGGAATCAGATTCAATATGGCGGACAGGGTAGCGCCCCCTTAAGGAAAAATTGCTTGTCATCTTCTAAAAAAAAATTAATTAGAGGTACAAGTAATGTTTTTAGATTAGTTTATCTTTTAGATGGAAGACTATCTTTTGTTAACAACTAATTAAACCAAGTGTTGTACAAATTATTTGAAATGTATTACGTTTTTATTCTGTGTTACATCACTAAACACTAGTTGTGTGGATCAACACATGAACTTTCTAGATTATAAGAAGTCTACTACCTGTTCATTCATTTATGATTTAATGATAAATAATTCGATCATGCACCTTAACCGCCGACATGAATTGAGCGAATTTCCAAAATTAGGTTTATTATATGCTTTACAGTTTCAAGTAACTAATTGGGAAATTAGTCTAAATATATTAGTAGAATTGATTTGCACCTCAGCCTCCATCCCTGGCTCGCACGCTGATTCGTTTACACCTCCATTTTGTACCATCAGATTGTGAACTGCTTCGCTTCGCTCGCAGTGGACAGACTCGCTTTTTATGGTATTTAATATTTTGATAAATTTTGAGAAAGCCAAGGGGTTATAAGGTCGTGTAAAAAATAAAATGTCCAGAATAATCCTCTTTATTTGTTTCTTTAGATAAAATCTCAAAACGTTTTGTTCGAGTATGAAAATCTCAAACAATTTTTACTTTTGGTCAAAAAACGTCCTTTTGGTGTTGGATTTTTGTCCGAACAACTTAGAAAACCAACGTGTAGAGACAAATATATATTGTGTATCAAATGTGGACCAAATCGGATGTAAAATGTGGCCGTTAGAGTGCGAACACACATCTATTTATATAATCCAAATACCACTTACTGACTCACTCATCTCGAAATCTCAAAAACCACCAAACGGATTGGAGTGAAATTTGGTATGTAGCTTCCACTAGGGCCCTAGGTGCTCGCTAAGAAAGGTTTTCAAAAAATTCGAAATTTTAGCGGGGTATGGGAGGGTCAAAGTTACTAAAAAAAACCACCGAACGGATTGGAATGAAATTCGGTAGGTAGCTTCCTCTAGGGTCCTAGGTGCTGCTCGCTAAGAAAGGGTTTAAAAAAATTCGAAATTTTAGGGGGGTTCGAGGGGGGTTCGAGGGGGTCAGGTACTAAAAAAAACCACCGAACGGATAGGAATGAAATTCGGTAGGAAGCTTCCTCTAGAGTCCTAGGTGCTCGCTAAGAAAGGTTTTAAAAAAATTCAAAATTGTAGGGGGGGGGGGGGTTCGGGGGTCAAAGTTACTAAAAATCCCTATAAGAAATACATAGTGTAATATATTTATTGATATATATTTTTTTTGTTATTATACATTTAACTTTAATTTGTCTATCCGTGCAAAGCCGGATCAGGCCAGCTAGTATATGTATATACAAACATGTTTTTAATGACACCTGAAAACGAGTTCTGGAGATCATGATTTACCATAAGAGTCACTGAAATAGTTCATCTTTCCTATGGAAATTCGCTAACAACTAGTAGGCTTCATAAAAGTACCTCTTGCATAATAAATACACTATGCAGTGGATATAGAACATGGAACGTCTGACTGATTTAGAAATGGTGACAGGTAGAGACATAAAATGTTCATAAGACTCCATGATTTGTAAAAATGTCTTCCATTCAAAAGAAAAGGATGGCAACTCAATAACTGTATATTTTTGGGGAAGTAATTTAATTTAAACATTTATTTTCTGTGGTGTTTTTGCTTCTCGAGTGTCTAGAAGTTATAGTTACAAAAATTGTAAAAATAATTATGCCAACAGCTGGCCTTTAAAACAGTTGAGATAAGAAAAAGTTCGAAGTTTAAATTGTGTGCCCTATTCATTTTAAACATCATAAAAATAGACACTGCCATTCATCGCTTTTCAGTTGCCAACTCTGTCCCGTCTAAAAATAAGATATGTTCAAAAACCTAACAAGAGACAGTAAACTGACCGACACGTAAAGGTTGAAGGCTCCTATCACCACCGGTTATGAGTAAGGAATTATTTTCCACCCAGTAAATTATGTATTGATAATTTCATTTTTAATCAAATTAATTTTACCATCCAGATCGTTTCAAATATTGATAACATTATTCAAATAAAATAATATATTTGAAAAATAGGATCAATAGTTTAGTTTGATTTATCACCTACGTTTTTGGAGAACTGAAGAGTTATTGGTAGAAAAATATGTTTTCACTAGGTACTGATGGAAGGTACAGTAATTTTTTTTATTTACCCCCGTAACTGTTTAAGTTAACCAGTACTATTTTGTAGTCAGTCAAATTCTGAATATTTGTAACAACAATCACAAGAAAAGTTTTCTGTAAAAATGATACAAATTAAAGGTTGAAAAGCTCTGATGGCAGATATCTATTTTCGCATTTTACAAGAAAAATATTTTCAGGCTTTTTACAGAGCATTTATGAATGCATTATTTCCTCTATGTAATTTTTAATTTGAATTATTTTTATAGATGTTATGCCATTAGAAATGTAAGCAAGGTGCAGGAAGCATGTAGTTATGGACTTAAGGCTCGGCAGACCCAGCCACCATCTTGAATTTCAACTCCCATAAGAGCAATGTTAAACGCGTAACAAGATTACTGGAGTAATCAGAACATTATTCTGAATATGTCATTTTAAAGGTTATTATAGTCCGAATGTGGATATATTTTAGTTTTTTTAATTTGTTTTTAACTAAATTTGATCTTTGACTCAACTCAAAATCAAAGTTAGCTATTTTTTCTCATTCAATAATGCCAATGTAAAAAGCTGAACACATTCGAAGTTTAATTACCTTTCAAATAAAAGTAATTTCAATAACTTTTTATCATTTATGACAAAAAATCTGCTTTATTGTGGAAGCACGTACGCGCTGAATTTGTGTTCCTACTCGAGTGTTTAGCCTGCACTCTGGTAGTTATCACATTAACTTGTTGCTCGCGGAGGAATACTAGAAAAATAATATAACCGTTAATTTTTAATGTGTGAGAAAAAGCAGTGATTAATAACACATACATTGTCACACATTTCAGTACGTTTACAGTCAGGGTTACGTCTGTAACCCTCTAATTTCCGCCTTTATGGAGCTGCCCTATATTTGCTAGCGGAAGAGTGAAACGCACACAAACTCAATGCTAGTAGTTTACAGCTGTACCACTTGGAGAGCTGCGGTCAACTCGGAAATATTTTTTCCCTCTTACCGAGTATTAAGCTAATTGCAAATACTTTTGCATTGATAAATATTATATTAAACATATTTACATTAAATCTTGTCTCCCCTACTTATGTGGAAGAATGTTTTAGGTGTTCATTTTAAGAAGTATCCTCTTTAGGGCAAATCTACTAGCCTTAATGTTTAGACTAGTAAACACACATTTTTGTTTCATGTCTAACCCTTTCTACAATCCCAAAAATATCTAACTGGCTTCCCAAAATGACTAAAATGATTGAATGACAGATTGACCACAGTAAAATTTAAACGTGAACTCACCTTCTTTACTCCGGAACCTGTTTGGTTTCGGAGTTTTCTTCTTCCTCTCTGCGACGGGCGACTGTAGAGGCGTCACAGGAATGGGAGTCGGAGCCAAAGCCATTTTTCCAGCGACCGAGAACTGTACAGCGTCCGACTGCGCTACCCGTTTCTTCCATCCTTGGGAAGCCGTTTCCAACCGGCCAAGCCTCTCCGCCAAAGCAGCGCTAGCAGGGGTTTCTTCCTGAGGGAGTTTCGGAGCTGCCGCCAACTGTTGCCGTAGTACTTCCGCAGCATCCTGTCTCAACAATATCCAAACTGTGATAACACCGATTGCAACAACAAAAGGATGGTCTACGATTAAATTTAACAGGAACCACAACATTGTTTTGCTTTCACAGCACCACTGTCTTCACAATAACTGTCTACACTGCCGAGAGACTCACAAGTAAAATGATGAATCAGTGACAATAAATGATGAGTCTGAACTAAATGAGTCACTTTCCTGTCTACATGTTAAGAAAATGCAAATAATGCATTACCTCTCTATAAACTATTAATTGTCTCAATGCACTGTTTTCAAAACAATTAATACATTTAAAAGTAGTTTGATCTTGAGTTTTTTTATTCTTTTGTCAGTCACTGTCAAATTTCTTAGGCAAAGATAAGGGTTCACAACGAAATTTGGCCTAGTTATAAAGCATGGCAACCCGTGTATATTCCAAAAATCATAAGTCCAAATAATGTTACCAAAAATTTTGGGAGCCCAAAGTTTGGCGCCCGAAAAAGTAAATATTTTATGATGTCTTGTGAGGTATTTTGGACTATGTTTAAATCATATTATAAAAACATTTTCAAAATTCTGTGATAAAATTCCCAAAAGTACTGCAGATAAATGTTTCCAAAATTTTTTTATGGAATAATGTACTTATATACTTTATAAAAAAGCTACAATAAATTAAAATTTTAGGGTGATAGGAAAATTAGTTAAAAGTGATAGGAAAAATGTTTTACTTTTATGTTAGTGAATTAAATCTGTTTGGAGAGTCACCTTCTTTCACTAATCTCAATCACAAATTTATAATTGATTTCCCTCTTATTGGTTAAATGGTTAAGTTCAGTGGCGGGTTACCCATTAGGCACGATAGGCACTTGTCTAGGGGCCACAATCTAAAAGGGGCAAATAGAATTTTGCAAATTTCTCCCAGGGTTTTTGAAAACTCATACGAAATTGTTCTGCACGATCTGCTTGTTTGTTTTAGTAGTGGTCATGTGGGAGGTACGAACAAAATGTAGGCATAAAGTTTGATTTTTCACATTTACTAAACATTTTGCGCTTCCTGAGCTAATAAATTTTAAAGTTTTAAAAAAAAAATATATATTTATTGCATATTTGAATTCTTTGGACTTTTTGCTACAAAAAATATATTGAACACTTTTGGTTTGGGACATAATTACTATATTTGGCGAATTTAAAAAAATGCTTGCTACACAAAAAACAACCATTATGATTACCAGTTATAGCAGGGTTAAAAGAATCTTTTTACCAATGAATGCCATAGCTTAATGTATACACAAATGTTTCATCAGCCCAGTTTTTTTCCTATTTTAGTCGATCTTAACTTAACATCCATCATGAAAGGGTTGTAGTGGGGGCCGCTGAGTTTGTAATCCGCCACTTCTTAAGTTAGAAAAGTACATCACATATTGATAGGTTGTTATTATTAATACAATTTCTGTAAAGCGAAACAAAACACTATTGGTCTGCGAATTAATCTCACACTTCTCAGGTTTATTTTTGGGTTTAGTTTGGCTTCTATCTCAAACGTGTAACGAAACCAAAATTTTGTGAAAAAGTGATAGAAAGTTTGATTTTTATTCCTATGGTATACGTTACCACTGAGAGTTGCGAGCCTTAACACCTCCTTGTATTGATCCCAATTCCCCAATGTATAATTTCTTCTCTTCTTGAATATTGTTATTGGTTTGTCCAGTAAATGTATATTTTATTGAGAAAGGCCATAGCCAGGAAAACATTTCGGGAGGGGGATTGGATGGTCAGGTCAGGGCCGGGGATTTGAATTTAAACCCTTTTAACACGTTCACTGCTAAGGAAGCACATGTGAGCTTGACACTGAGCACTATGAGAAGCGGCCGACGCACAGTGCATTGCACGCCAACCCCCATATTTTGAGTATTTTCAATACACAGTGTGTTGCGTGCTTTGCATGCCAACCACCGTATTGGGAGTATTTTCAATAGACAATACATTGCGTGCTTCGTACGCCAACCACCGTATTGGGAGTATTTTCCCAGCATACGAAATACAAAATTTGCATAGCAGTGAACGTGTTAAACAACAATTTCCATGCTTTCTAATTTTTGCTATTAAATTTCGGGATTTCAGGGGGGGGGGTTTAATTGGTACTACGGCCTTGGTATTGAGTTAATTTAATGTTGAAGCACTTATGATATTAATGGAATTTTAAGTACGGAATCCTCGGAACACGATTCAACCTTGAACTTCATTGTTTATCAAAGCTATGAACATATAATATGTATACATTCTATTAAACATATTTTCATACAAGTCACAATGTTTAAACAAAAATAAAAAAACAGTTTTAACAAAAGATAATGAACTTGAAACGGACACTAAAATTATATATTTAACCTATCAGCCACTTCAATTTTAATTTATAAAAGAACAAAATACTAGAACAATTATATCGTTCATAATTACGTTAGGTAATAGACCACAGAACTACAAACACATAAATACAATAAGAAAAAACACTATCAAAACTGGCCACAAATAAATAAATACAACTTTTCACGATTCCGACAACACTCGGATTGTAAATACAAAATGAGTGGTGAGTGGTAAGAGCTCAATAACAAGAAGGTCGCATAAATACACAAATAGCTTCTCTTGACTTAGTGCCACACTATGTACTCTAAATCTGATTTAGTAGTTTAGGTTCGTAAATAAACACAAAATAAACACTGCGTAATTGAAATTATGAATAATGGCGTATAAAACTCAACACATTTCTGCTTATTTGCTGAGCGCTTATCCGATAATTCATGTTTATAGCTTAGGTAGATTGTACACGTAGCCCAGTCGGTATAGGTTAAAACTACCAGTAATTTGCAATACGGCTGATTTTTTTTATAAGTACCTTAAAGTATTTAGATTAACATAAAAAAAAGTTTACCAGTCAATCGATTTCCCAAAGTCGAAAAAAAAATCGATTATCATTTTTTTTCGATTATCCTTAATATTTCGAGCTGGGATGAAGATAGAGAAAAATAAAAAATACCACCGTGTAGGGGAAGTAATTTTCAACAAAAAAGGTCATATGCATTTATTTCGTCCGAGCAATGGTTTGTCTGGAAAAAATTCAATTATTAAAATTCGAAATACCTGTTAAAATAAAAGTTTTTTATACTGTTAGAATCCGTACTTTATGTAGATTAAGAATAACTAAATTTTATTTTACTGAAGCCTTTCCATCGAGTTACAACAGCGAGTTAACGACTGCGCACACATTACTGAAATGTTACCAGCTAGCGTGTATCAGCATGGTGACGTCAGAGTGAAACTGGCGGCACAGTGCCGAGATCGAAGAAACGGTTTAGCCCTTGTTATAGAGCCCTGCTAAAACTAAGGAACCAGAAACACCCAATTTAACAAATAAGACAACTGCCTTCCACTTAATAATCACTAAACTAGACCACATGAAAACAAAACTCAATGAATACAATAGAATATGAATTCTCCTGGTATACTAAGAGGAAAGAATCGAAGACACTTGTAACCTATGCACAACACTGGCCACAACTGCTGCTAGAAACTGTCATGTCTAAATACAAAGAGACTATTAACAGTCATTCTAGGCCATTGCCACTGCAGGAAACTGTGGCATTCCGCTTGCATATCAATGACTCAAACAATCTCTGTTTGTTGAAACTGTCACACCTTATCACTGTTGTTTTAGATAAATAAATGTAATTAAGAAAACAGCTGTTTATTTTGTTAATTACACTGTTTAAACTCTGTAATGAGTTTTTGTGCATTTTACTTTCTCACTATACTATAGTATAGAGAAAGTATAATGATCGCAAAAAAAAAAATCGATGTTGAGATTTTTGTGGAGATATCCGTTTTGGGACCCCCTGAGTCCAATAAAGTGTTTTTTACAAATTGCCTGTCTGTATGTATACAAAGCACAAAGCTAGAGAGAAAACTATTCAACCGATTTCGAACAAATTTGCACCAAACAAGTGAATTATGCCTGTATAGATGCACGAAAAAAGGTTTTGAAACATTTTGAAAAACAACCTCATTTTGGCCCAAAACCCCCAAAATCAGTTATTTTTTTATTTAAAAAAAAACGGCTTTAATGATTTTGATAACATTTGGCTTATTTGTAGCCCTTAATGTACCATTGGCGAATCCAGGGGGGGCTGCAGCCCCCCCTTTGGGTAATTATATTTTTGTTTAATCGTCTAAGTGGCAGACTGCTCAATTGAGTAGTCTCAGACAACACAACTTGTATCGAATATTTCACCCACTAAATATTATCAAATCTCAATAAAATATAAACCATTGGAAAGAAAAGATTTTAATCTTCAATTTTTGTATATTTACAAATTTCTTTTAAAAAGTATATTTACATATGTAATCATCGTTATAAAATTGCAGTTGCCTAAAACAATATTGATGCCGCGCTAGAAAGCATAAGGAAATGACTCAAACTCGTCACTTTTTAAAGGCACATAATCGTTAGACAGACTTGTTTTGAGAAGAAGATAAGGACACCACTGGATTTGTCAAGATTTTAATTTTCTACCACGATCTTCTAATCATTCGTCACTCTTGTAGTTTCTTAGATATGAATTTGTCTGTAAACCCTTGCCATTGGACAGTTTTCAAAAAATGAGAAAGCACATTTTGCAATCGACGTATCTGTTACTAATCTATATGCAGTATTGGTTCAATTTTTATATCGGTTTGAAGTGCAAGTTCTATATTTTCGTTTAATATAAGGAAAACCTTGTTTAGTGTTCTGAACTATTCGGGTATTTCCGTGAAATCTGTACATTTTCAACGCCCTAAGCGCGTTAGCGACCTTTTCCTGTCTTTCTGGAACTATATACTATACGTTTGTGAGAATTTTGTTTAGTTGTTGTAATTTAGTGAAATAAGTTTTTACATTAAATTTATTTAAAATTTCCAAGTATACAGTTCAATTTTATGGTTTATTCTCTACCACAATTTGTTATAATAAACTTTATTTTTGGGTAAAGCATAAAATCCTTCATTCCTATTCAAAATGGGTGATCGTGAAATAATCTAACAATACGTTTTCAAGCACTGCATTCCAAAAAATTATTCTATACCCCCCCCCCCCCCCATCCTTGAAAACCGGCTGGATCCGCCCATGACCCTACCATACGCAAAAAAAACGCATCTTCCTAAAAGTTCTCGTTCAGTATATAATAATAATATTTATTAGTCACTCTCCTACTTTAACATATCCCCTCTCCTCCTTTAATAGAATTATGACGTCACAATGAATCTGTTTAACACGTTCACTGTTCCAAATTTCGTATTTCCTATGCTAGGAGCTGACCTTTTATTTTTTATATTTATTACTTAATTTTTTTATTTTGAACCTGCGTAATAATCTATAATATTTAAAAGCCGACGCACATGTGCGTCCATAGCACACAGGCTTAAAATTGGCGTGCAATGCATTCATTGTTTATTGAAAATACTCCCAATATAGGGGTTGGCGTGCGAAGCACGCAATGCATTGTGTATTGAAAATACTCCCAATTGGCGCGTAATGCACTGTGCGTCGGCCCCTTCTCATAATGTTCAGTGGCAAGCTCACATGTGCGCGTCCTTAGCAGTGAACGTGTTAATAATTTTAATATGTTTGTGAAAGTATGTGCCTGTTTCTGGTACCGTTTATTTATAGTTGTACACCACTATAGGGCCTTTTTATAGATTTCATCAAGTTTTGGTCAGAGCCTCCTCTAGTTCTTTTTTTATTTACTATTTCTATGTTTTCGTTTACCAAGAGTGCTTTTACTATTCCTAAATGCAAAACTAAAAATTAAAAAAGTTCTTTTCCCTTGTATGTCCCATAAATAAAAATATTAAAAAAATAAATAAGACATACATTTATTTGGTTTACTCTTGTAAGTTTAGTATTTTCAAATAAGTCTTTTAAATACCATAAAAGTACTCTGTTTTAACAATTCAGATAAAATTTAGAAAATCTGAAGCTATTTAACACTTACATATCTTTTAACATAACGAAAGTAGTATAATATTGCAATACTAAATATGCCCAATACTAAGAACTATTGAAAACGAACTGCAGTTCTTAAAATTATAACAAAACTCTAAAGTATTATAACTATTAAAAGATGTCCTACTTCAAAAAATGTAAGACTAAATAAATCAATTAACTACTCTCTCAGTATTATTATCGAAAACTTAAATTATTTGGTCAAACAAGATGAAGCAAATTAATGATAATTAAACAAGAGTTTTAATTAGGTCTGATAAATTTGTGGTTATTGAAAACCAGCAACAGTAAGTACAAAATTCCTGGCAAATAATATTCATTAAAAGTGCAAATTACAAAACGAATCAAACATTTTCCGGTATTCAAATTGTGTACTTTATTTTAGCAATATTACTGTAGTCGTTCAAGCGTCCGCTAATAGATGGCGTTACTGTCAAGCTTCGATTGTCGTAGTGGTGTGAAATTGAATCACATCACATTATATTTATCATTGTTATACATCTTATATCGTAATCGACTACGCTAATTTAAATTAGGTCATGAATACCGATATTTAATTAATTAATTAATTGAACAACCCTTCCCGGTAACTGCAATTAATTAATAATAAAATATAAAGATGCTTGGAACCAAACTGCAATTCATTTACAAGACCAGTCAGTTATACAATTCATGAAACGGTTTCAATTTGCATTAATTTATTTATTCTTACACTAAAAACCTACAACAGAAATTTACGAGCGGGTTGAATGGATCAAATGTTAAATGCACCTCAGTATGCAGACTTTATGACAATAGTAAGGTTATGTTTGTGAGAAAGAAGCAACTGTATTTGACGGAATAGATGAATGATTTACTTTTGACATTGTTTTGGTGGTAATAGCCTACAGAACAGAAGCGATCAATGTCCAACAGACATCGTCCATCACGCAAGACTGTGGAGAAATTTCAAGTGACAAAAACAGAGCGAAACAAATTGATTTAGTACCACTTGATTTGATTCATCTAAAATAGTTTGATTCGATTGTTTGAAGTAGTGATAATAATTGATTTTCCTGATATAAAATAAAAAATAAATTGTTTAGACAACTTTGGAAAACGACATCTACATTTTGGGGATGTATTAGGTTAATCATTAAATTGGTTACCGGGAACGCGGAATTTGATCAAAATCAGTTTGGACTGAATGACACCTGTACTTAAATTTAAATACACTAGGCATAGGCTACATACATTTACTTTCATTGGTATTAACTTCATGGCTGATTTCTAACTATGCAAACGTGAAAGATAGGCCTACTTCCAGTAGGCATCTAGGCCTAAAACTAATTAAAACTAGATTATCCTTCGTGTGATTAAGTTCACCGTCAATGACCAGACATTGTATACCCACACCTACCAACAAATTATTATTACTGCAAAAACCATAACATTTTTACGTTAATTTGTTTTGTTTATGGTGTTTTGAAAAGTTGAGCAGGTTGGAAACAAACACCAAAAGACTCGAATGTTCGCGTGTTGAAGATTTACAGCAAATAAAATAAATTATAAAATCTAGAACTTGAACGATAAATTTGTGCAAGTTGCACACAGATCAGCCGACCAACTCTTGTGCAGAAAAAGAGATAGTATACTTAAATATTAAATATTGCCTATGTAATATACCGGATACCGCTATATCAAACTTGATAATTTTTGGGTCCATCATACTATCTTAAGTACCTATTTTGATAAAGGCATGTTTTTGGAATATTTGGTCATTCAGAAGCATATTTTTATTATATAACTGCCTTATCTTTATTTAGAATGACATTCTGGCGCCATACGTTTGAAATCACTGATAGAATTACTGTAATTATATATGTTACTAGCTGGCTCGATCCGGCTTTGCACGGAAATCAAAGTTAAATATATATTAATAAAAGAATATATTATATCAATAAATATATTACACTATGTATTTCTTATGGGGATTTTTAGTAACTTTGATCCCCCAAACCTCCCCTAAAATTTCGAATTTTTTTAAACCCTTTCTTAGCGAGCACCTATGGCCCTCTAGAGAAAGCTACATACCAAATTTCATTCCAATCCGGTCAATGGTTTTGGAGAAATCATGATTTATTAACTTTGACCCCCCTAAAATGTAGAATTTTTAAAACCCTTTCTTATCAGCACCTACGGCCCTAGAGAAAGCTACATACTAAATTTCATTCCAATTCGTTCGGTGTTTTTTTTTTTTTTTAGTAACTTTGTCCCCCCCAAACCCCATAAATTTAGAATTTTTGTAAACCCTTTCTTAGCGAGGACCTACGGCCCTTGAAAAAGCTCCATACCAAATTTCATTCCAATCCGTTGAATGGTTTTGGAGAAATCGTGACTTTAGTAACTTTGACCCCCATAAAATTTCGAATTTTTAAAAACGCTTTCTTATCAGCACCTAGAGGAAGCTACATACCAAATTTCATTAAAATCCGTTCAGTAGTTTTAGAGAAATCGTGATTTAGTTACTTTGACTACCCCAAACCCCCCCTAAAATTTCGAATTTTTTAAAACCATTTCTTAGCGAGCACCTATAGCCCTAGAGGAAGCTTCATACCAAATTTCGTTCCAATCCGTTCAGTAGTTTTTGAGAAATCGTGTTCAGTGAGTCAGTGGATTTGGCTTTTATATATATATATATACATTGTGATCGTGCTAATTCAAATAAAATGTCAATAACCATTTTTAAGTAGTAAAATTTATGATTTTGTAACCTACTGACCATAAAACCGCTTAGAGTTGTCACAATTGTACCATGTTTGGACTCATTTTGCGAGGAATAATATTTGGAGTACAGTAATTAGAGAAAAAATTAAGTAAAGTTAACAGGTAGAAAAATGTGATTTTTTAGCACTAAGGCTAGTTGATGATTCATAGAAGAACCGTTAAGCAGGTAGGCCGTGTGAGTGTGTCTGCGCGTGGGGGAGCGAGGGGTTTTACTTAAGATTTTATGGTTCAGAGCGCACGGCTGTTTGGACAAACTATAATTCCATATCACCAAAAAACCCGCCACTACCAAATTTCGCTTTTTGTGATAGTCGTTAGTAAAAATATTGATCGATATGGGTTTTGAATTTTATGAAATTATATGCTCACGAGATTTCGGACTACAATCGAAACAAAAAAATAAAAAAGCGTAAGCAGCAATGCCGCATTACTATAGCCGAATTTTTACCACGGAATAACTAAGTTTAAAACAAGTAAATTTAATAGTTATTTATTTTATTCATATTTCATGCAAGGTTTTCAATTAAATTAAGTTTTTGCTAACTGATTTTAATGGAAAAGACTATTAAGTTTCAAACTGTGTGATGTAAACTTTTAATTCACCATCTCTTCAGTATGTATGTCCCATGGCTGATTGTAAGTTGATATTAAGGTGTAATATAATAAAATAAAGCATGATCATAAAAAAACTGTAATCTATATTGGTACAAACTTTTAATACTTCCAAATACATACATCATAAACAAAATAAAATACATAATTCTATATTCTAATAAAATGCATACAAATAAACACTTTGTTGCATTGTGGCTGATTCACTGTTCCTAAAACATATAAACATTCTGCTTCAGGAAGAGACCTTTGGTGGTTATATAGATACATGACCATGACCATATTATAGTGTTCTTCACTGTTAATATATTTGTCTATGAATGTGTGTGAGTAGAGTGTTCTTCATTGTATGTGAGAAGATGTTAAAATACCAAGTTGATTTTGATCATCGTTTAAAAGTTCTTGTATGTTACAAAAGCATGGACGTTTTAGTGTTCTTCAATGTTTGGGTATATATGTGTGTGTGAGAAGAGAGTTCTTCAATGTATGTGAGAAGATGTTAATATACCAAGTTGATTTTGATTTTCGTTTAAAAGTTCTTGTATGATACAAAAAACATAAAGTTTTAGTGTTCTTCAATGTTTGGATATATATTTGTGTGTGTGTGAGTAGAGTGTTCTTCATTGTATGTGAGAAGATGTTAAAATACCAAAATGATTTTGATGATCGTTTAAAAGTTATTGTATGATACAAAAACATGACGTTTTAGTGTTCTTCAATGTTTGGGTACATATGTGTGTGTGAGTAGAGTGTTCTTCATTGTATGTGAGAAGATGTTAAGTTATAAAGTTGATTTCGATGATCGTTTAAAAGTTTTTGTATAACACAAAAACATGACGTTTTAAGTTTCATCAATATTTGGGTATATATGTGTGTGACTAGAGTGTTCTTCATTGTATGTGAGAAGATGTTAAGTAATAAAGTTGATTTTGAAGATAGTTTATAAGTTCTTGTACGATACATAAACTTGAAGTTTTAGTTTTCTTCAATATTTGGGTATATATGTGTGTGGAAGTAGAGTGTTCTTCATTGTATGTGAGAAGATGTTAAGTTACCAAGTTGATTTTGATAACCGTTTAAAAGTTCTTGTTTGATACAAAAACATGACTTTTAATGTTCTTTAATATTTGTGTATATTTAAGTGTGTGAATAGAGTGTTCTTCATTGTTTATGATAAGATGTTAAGTTACCAAGTTGTTTTTGATGACCGTTTATAAGTTCTTGTATGATACAAAAACATGATGTTTTAGTGTTCTTCAATATTTAACTATATATGTGTGTGAGTAGAGTGTTCTTCATTGTATATGATAAGATGTTAAGTTACCAAGTTGATTTTGATGACCGTTTA
>JAGFPH010004811.1:0-17329 GCA_018207615.1 Philaenus spumarius | reverse complement strand
CGGTGTACGGTACACTAGTGTATGGGACACTAAATGTACTACCAATTCAATGTGTATCAACAGACGAGACACTGAGTAGCGCGCTACCTGATTTTGTGGCTCTACGGTGTCTCTCCCCGCGAGAAGCTGGGACACCGGACAGAGTACGGGATTCCGCAAGGGCATTCATTTGAATTGTGACTATCAGACGAGACACTAGTAGCACGCCACCATTTAAAAATTTGTAAATTGTTTACGTGTGAAAGCTGATTTATTTTGCGTTTTATTAAATTGTTCTAGTCTTATAGTATTTATTTTAATTAGGTCTATCATAGATATATATTTTTACAAATTTGCAACAATTATTAAGTGGTAATTAATTTTAAAAATTGGAGTCAAATTGGACTGCAGATTCAAACAAATTATACTACTGTAATATAGTTCGTACACGCCTGAGTCGAAGCTGGAGGCTGAGGTGCAAACAAATTCTACTAATATATTTCATACACCCAGTTAGCTATTCAGCGCCTTCGTGAGTAGACCGATTTCCCAAATAGTTGGTTGAAACCCTAAAACATATAAACTTAATTTTGGAAATTCGATCAACTCACGTCAGCGGTTCAGATGGGTGATCGAATTATTAATACTATTGGAAACGGATTTTACTGCCTCGACACCTCAGCCTTAAGACTTGTTGAATGCTTTCTGATACCTCTACTTATGTTGATTCTACACCCTTGATTAGTCTAGAATTTGCTTAGCTAGATACCGATCTCTGTTGGAAATTCATTTGGGCCGAAGATCGATAGTCTTTTCGTCCTAATGCTTCGTATTTCCACAGTATGTTTTGGCAGTTTCCAAGTGTTGGTTACATAGACTGCATTTCAAATTTCCTTGGAATAACCCCATGGTATTCAGATGTTTTTTAAAAGCTTCAAATCTAGTAACGATACTTAAGATTTCGCTGTTTACATGTTGAACATTATCTCCAGCGATCTTTGATCTTCCGATTTCATCCATTTTACTTCGGCTCGCATTAAAATGCCGATGTATTGAAATCTTGCGAAAATTCTAAAAATTTTACCCCCACTTTAAACGGCTTTTCTAGACATTTTCGAGATCTCTGAACACGATAAAGCAATAAAAAGATTTGCTTCCGAGTGACTGCATGTCTACCCTTGGACACGATATATGGACTCACAGACGTCGTAGAAAACTTCTGGTGGTGCCAAAATCTTAGTAATTTTATTGCGAAGAGTTAAAAAGCTTTTGAGCTTTCTAGCGTGACAGCAACGCGACGTGCGTGACAAACACGTCCCATTTTTGAGTATTTAAAAAAAACACGAGCCGAAGTCTCGAAAAAGGGTTCTATCTTTTCATCTTGTTGTATTTATTATTTAGTTTGTGTCCTAATTTTAAATGTGCAATCCATACAAAATATTCTCAAATTGCCGTGTATTAAAATGTCTATGCACAAACGATGGCAAATGTTCGAAAACCAATTGTAAAAATATAATTAATTTACTTTTACAAACCAATTCTTATAACATAATCGCACTGTTATTACATGAACTTTATAGGCTATACGTTAGTGTTACAGGTTTATCAATTATCAGTACAATCAGTTTAACGACTAATTGATAAGAAAAGTTGTTATCACACTTAAGTGAACTGATTACATATTACATATCGTTCTAATCAGAACGCTATAATTTGATAGCAAGTACTACATTATATTTCAATGTATATGAAAATATATTTTTTCAATACGAAAGTAAGACCAACGTTTTGACTAAAAATGTATTTTGTCGTGACATTAAAAATCATGACACTTTTACTTCATGACAATCCGACATAAATCGGTGTAGGTTTTACAATGTCAAACAGCAACAACAAATTTAATATGTCACGACAGTTAGTTTGTACGAGTGTCGGGGAACATTTACTAGCTCTGAAACACCAAACTGTGGCATTAGAAGTCGTGACACAAAATTGGTTGTCACAGGAAACTAACCCTGTGTAAAATCTTGAGATGAAGAGTTCACTTGTCAAGTTTAAGCACACTTAAAGCTCTTCTTCACCCTGGAGAAAACTTCGAGTGTACAGTTTGATTTTAATAAAATTGGTCCGGGTACAGTCAGTGACCATGTGGTGGCGCGGGGGGGCTGACAATACTGGACTGAAAACGAAAGTATAAGCGTCTGCTAACCGCCCACTTACCGTTCCCAATATCCAATACAAACGTTCGGAGCTCTATCCAATACAAAGAGAAAGAATCGTGAGTAAATGAAACTTCTGTAGGTAGGCTAGTAGCGCCACAGGTGGCTTGAATCACAAGCCGCGAGATCGTTTTGGCCTTCATTAAGTAGTCCAATTAATTAGATGCACACGCCATGACTGAGCTGAAAAGGGGGGCATATATGCAAAAGGCCGGTTAGTTCTGATTTTTTTGTATGTCAAAAACTTGGAATTTTAAATAGTGTCTCTATACATACAACATAAAAAAATCAGAACTACCAGACCTTTCTCATCTATGGATGTACAGATTGGCTGGACTTTTATAGAGTTATCACCATACTCTTCTCACGTGTCTTGGAATTATCTCCCAAATGGAATTCGATCAACGGAATACTCTGCGTGTATGCTTGATTCCATTACGTCCTACTAAAATAATTATATTCATCACAGGAATTGGACAAATAGGGAACCAGTGCGCAACAGAAACGCATGAGTGACAGTGTGTCCGATACGAAGACGGGAAACCGCCGCCTCTTTTCGAAAACTTTCTCGTTGGATGAGTTCAGGACACGGATGATAGGTTTTACACTCGATAATTTATTTTTCACCGGTTAGTAACAAAAATCCTACGTTGATTTTTAATTTTGAATTGTTAAAGAGTCGTTCCTGAGTGTAAGTGAAGTTAGTTGTAAACGAAAGAACGATCGAAAAATCAGCAATTATTATAAACTAGTAAGCCCCCGTGAAAAATCACAGGCAGATTAATTAGATCCACATCAGAAATACACCACTTAAAAAAACTTTTTAAAAACAATAGTCTTTATCTAGGTCTACCTAACTATGCTGACAGTGATTTTTATCTCGGTAAATATGTATAATTATTATAAGAATTATAAAACTGTAGGCCTATTTGTTAAAAAAAAATATTTGTATTCGTTATAATATATTTAAAGAAAGATAAAAATATGATCTTTTAATTGCCTTTTATTTCATATTGATAGATCAAATGATTTAGAAGTTATTAATATTATAGTGAAGAAATTAATAATCCAATAGGCTATGTTACACGAAGACGTACGAATGTTTTCGAGGTTAAACGAATAGGTATCTCTTCTTTAAATTTTTATAAACGAATATTATATTGATTATAAAAGATGATTTCCACACCGTCGACGTTAAATGTTAGTTTTATATGTGTTCAATGTACATTGTAGTGTCTTTTGTACATATGTAATTATGTGTAGTGGTTTAAATTAACGTTAAATCCTAGTGCGCGAACCGCAAACATTTGATAATGACTGAAATAATAGTCGAAACGGCCGTCATGGTACGAACACAAGGATTGTACGACAGATTCTAAGAAAATGTAATCATTGATAAAAGGTTGTACAATATTTATATACAGTTTATAACCTCAAAGCAAATCTTGTAACGCATTATAGCCTGCATTAATTCTATAACTCAAATAAAAAAAATAAAAAAATCAACTTCACAAGAAATTATAATGATTGAAGTTGTAAACATAACCTAAAGTATAATCTAAGCTGGGTTTTGTTAAAGAATTGCAGATTGTGGGTGAAATCAGCTGTTATATTATATATGTTACACACGTACGTACGTAAGGAAATACACTCGCTTTTATAGGAGTTGATGTTGAGATTAATAACATTGTAGATTTAGGATCTGCAGACCCAGCCACCATCTTGATTTCAACTCATATAAGAGTAATGTTAAACGGGTAACAAGATTACTGGAGTAATAATGATGAGAAAATTGTTCTGAATATGCCATTTTAAATGTTAGGACAGTCCGATATCATTTAGTTTTTAATTTTGTTTTTAACTAAATTTGTTATTTGACTTGTTTCGTGTTTTTTTCTTATTCGATTATAAAAATTGTAAAAAGCTCACCACATTCAAAGTTAAATTACCCTTAAAAAATGAATTTTATTAAATTTTTGTAATTTATGACGAAAACATTTGCTTTATTGTGGAAGCATGTACACGCCGAATTTGTGGTCCCACTAGAGTGTTTAGCCTGCACTCTGGTAATTATCACATTAACTTGTTGCTGAATACTAATAGTTGTCTAACATGGTTAGACAGCTGATGTCTAACATTAAAACAGAGTACAAAATTTTTTGATTAACCTAAAAAATTGGATGAAGTTTTTAGGTTTAACCTAAAAATAGTGTAAAAATTTAATGTTTAACCTAAGAATCGGGTAAAAATAAACGTTTAACACTAAGAATTGGGTAAAAATTATAGGTTTAAACCTAAGAATTGGGTAAAAATGTGTTTGTTGACCTAAAAATTTGGTGAAATTTTGTGGTTAACCCTAAGAATTGGGTAATAATTTGGTCGTTGACCTAAAAATCGGTTGAATTTTTTTGGGTTTAACCTAAGAATTGGGTAAAACATAAAAGTTTAACCTAAACATTGGGTAAACATTATGTGGTTTACCTAAGAATTGGTTAAAAATGAGTTAACTTTTAGGGGTTAACTTAAAATTTGTTACAATTTTGGTAACTGGCTCAAGAGTTACGTGACTCAAACCTAACATTATCCTGAAAACTTTGTAAGTTAACGTGAAAATTTTGAGGTTAAATTGGTAAAAGTTAAAGGTTTAATCCTTAGAATTGGGTGAAAATCTGGGGTGTTGACCTAAAAATGGGTGAAATTTTTGGGGTTAACCTAAGACTTGCTTAAAATTAAAGGTTTGACCTAAAATTCGGGTAAAACCCTTAAATATCGTTTTCAAAATCAAAATTGTAAATAAAATAATATCTGGTTGATATTTTAGTTTAAAAAAAGAAACAAAATGTTTCTTTAGAGAGAAATACTTAACGATATTTTTGGAAGAGTAAATATAATTTGTTTAAAAACTACAGATTAACATAATTTTATCGACAGAGTAGTAACAAACAGTTTATAAAAACACTATACTATCAAATAAAAAATATATTTTATAATTATAACAAAATTTGTATTACATGTCAATAAATGTATATACAAAATACAACTACATGTATTTCTCTATTTTTATCAGGTTTAACCTAAAGTCTACACAATTTAATATTTAGCTTATGATTTAAGCATAGATTTACATTTTCTAATTCTTTTTCGAACCAGTAATTAGAAAAATACATTATGTTTTGGTTTTCAAACTTAGATCTATTAGAAAAAAATAAGAAAGCATTTTTATGTAAGTTTGTATTCTATGTTCAGAAACTATATAAAACATAATGTGAAAATTTTGTACCAATAACTATAATATTTATTGCATTTCATCGATATTGTAATGCATATGTTTCATCATGCGATATAATATTTTCACAACACCATTTAAAAATATAGACGTTTGGTGATTTTCGTAAAAAACATATTTATATAATTTTAAAAACAATAACTTTATATACTTTTATGTTTTCCCTATTACAGTAGTCTGTCAAAACAAAACTATTGATCAAATATTACTGGCATTTTTAAACGAGGTTGTGGATTTATAGTACAGTGTCATTCGTTGTCAAAAAATACAATGTTTCCGTTTTGATAATTTTCTAAAAATATAAGATTTCTTGAATTCCTTAAAATGCTTATGTGTTCAAACCTTTTTCAAATATATATCTGTTAAGTGTTTAATATTATAAAATTATTGCTATTACGTGCAACACCATAATATATTACAAAACTCTTTGTTGTATAGAAAATATATATTTAGAAAAATTATTACAAATTGTGTTTTGTCTTACGGAGAGTTCCGATTGTATTTAAATAACTTAAGTTATGACTTACAGTATTATTTAAATGGTTATAATTTAACACGATATGCCGTATTTTAGATATGTTGGTAATTTGATTTGGTGAATGCTGTATTTGTAAAAAGATTTTAAAAGTCTAACATTGTTTATGCATATAAATTTCGTGGTTGAGAAATATAAATTCATAAAAATGAAATATCATACGTATTAAATAAATACATAACTATTGTAGACTTAAATTGTACAATATATTTTTTATTACACGTTGTTTTAAAGCTATTTTATTATTTAGAATAGGTATAACTTTAAAATTTCTAATCTTTCGCGTTATTCTATTTATTTATTTATTTTATATTATTTTTCAGAATAATGTATTTTATATATTTCTATGTATGATTTTCAATCTAGACTAATAAATTTATCATAGATCCTAAAAGAGAAACATTTCTTAATTTTTTTTTCAAATATGTTTTTTAAAAGAGTTGGTTAATAAACTGTTAAGACAATGTTTAATTTATTGTATAATTTGAATAATTATTTTTTTTTTTAGTTATGGAAGTTTATAATTTGGCCAAGATAACGATTTTTCTCAATGTTAAAGTATAAGAATAATAATTATACAAACTCAGTTTTCAAAAGTAATAATATTATTAAGGGGATTTCCAACAAATTCTCTTACTTATATAGAACTTCTTCTTTTTTTTTCTTCTTGCATCTATTCTTAGTTCTTAATGTTAAAACTTTAAAAATTAAACTGATAATACTTTTGCTCTTGTTAAATATGTTTAACTTCCAATTACTACTTTTAATGTCAGATGAATTATTCCTTGCCTTAATAATTTATATATTCGAAGTTGTATATTTTAATATTTACCGAATATGAATGATTTTAGAAATATCTATATACTTTATAAACTAGTGGGCATAATAAAAATCATTGGAAATGCTGCTGGAAACAATAAATTAATATACTTTTCCTCTAATATTTTTAATCTGTTCATATTCCAAGTTATATATTTTAGAGGTGTTTGTGTAATCATTTTAGAAATACTTGTATCTTGTCAAGGAAATAATACAAATTTGTAATAAAATTTCTTTACAAATGTAATAATATACGGCAGGCCTACTTAAACTTTTATGCGCTTATTCATATATCACTTTTCTATTTTTTTGGTACATTAAAGTAATTTTGAACAAAAACTTGTGATTGATTAAATAATACATATAAGGTCCATGATATTTAAACATATACACTAATTTACATTAATTATTTAGCACTTTTATACATTTTTCTTAAGTATCCATATTTATATTTCACTTTTCTAATTTATGGAACCTAAAAGTAATTTTGTATCCAAAACTTGTGATTAACTAAAAATAATACATATAACGTCCATGGTATTTAAACTTATTTTAGACTAATTTACATTAATTATTTAGCACTTTTATACATTTTCTTAAAGTATCCAAGCTGATGGGACTGTATTTGTCCATCAAAGTGGTGAAATTAGAATTATGTATACGATTTACTTTAGAAAACAACTTTAAAAATATTTTGAATAACTTTAGTACATAATAAATCGGGAAATATAAAAATTTTAAGCGTTTAGATGGCATTCTATATATTTTATAAACTAGTGATCATAGTAAAAATCATTGGAACTGCTATTGGAAACAATAAATTAAAATACTTTTTAATTTTTAAAGTATTTATTAATAAGTTTTATGTGATTTACTTTAGAAAATATTGTTTAAATATATTTCGAAAACTTTTAGTAAATAATAAATCGGGAAATAATACATATTTTAAATGGGAAATAATATTTCTTTACAAATGTAATAACACAAGTTTATTATTGTTTTAAGTTCTTAATCTTCTGTGCACTTATATTATTCATATTTCATTTTTCTCGTTTCTACTACATAAAAGTCATTTTGAAACCAAAACTTGTGATTTATTAAAAATAATTAAACAAATATATTCATTTACGTTAAATATTGTACTTTTATAAATAAAATTTTTTATTTTATTCTACAAAAAAGTCATTTTGAAACCAAAATTGAAATTTATTAAAACTAATTAAACACATAGATTAATTTACTTTAATTAATTATCGTACACTTTAATAAATTTTTTCTTAAGTATCAAAGTGGACGGGGCTATATTTTTTCCATCAAAGTGGTGGAAATAGAAATATTTATGTTTACTAATTAAGAAATCATTTTTAAATATATTTTTAAAACTTTTTGTAAATAATAAATCGGGAAAATATAAAAATTTGAAATGGGGAATAATATTTCTTTACAAATGTAATAACAAAAGTTCATTATTGTTCTGTGCATTTATATTTCTATTTTCTTCTACATAAAATACATTTTGAAACCAAAACTTGAGATTTACTAAAAATAAATAAACAAATCGATTCATTTACGTTGATTATTTTGCACTTTTATGCATTTTTTCATTTTTATAAACTTCATTTTTCTATTTTCTTCTACATAAAAGTAATTTTGAAACCAAAACTTAAAATTTATTAAAAGTAATTAATCAAATAGATTCATTTATGTTAATTATTGTACACTTTTATAAATTCTTTTTAAGTATCCAAGTGGAGTGGTTAATATTTTTTCCATCAAAGTGGTGGAAATAGAAATATTTATGTTTACTAATTAAGAAATCAGTTTTAAATATATTTTTAAAACTTTTTGTAAATAATATTTCTTTACAAATGTAATAACACAAGTTCATTATTGTTCTGTGCATTTATATTTCTATTTTATTCTACATAAAAGACATTTTGAAACCAAAACTTGTGATTGATTAAAAATAAATAACCAAAGAGACTAATTGACGTTAATTATTGTACACTTTTTTTTTACATTTTTTCATTTATATAAGTTTAATTTTTCTTTTTTCTGCTACATAAAAGTCACTTTGAAACCGAAACTTGAGATTTACTAAAAATAATTAAACAAATAGATTCATTTACGTTAATTATTATACACTTTTACACATTTTTCGTATCCAAATAGACTTTTCGTATCCTGTGCACTGATTTTTCTATTTCCTTCTATATAAAATTCATTTTGAAACCAAAACATGAGATTTATTAAACAAATAGTGTAATTTACATTAATAATTTTACACTTTTATCCATTTTCTTACGTATCCAAATGGTTGAATTAAAATTATTTATATGATTTAATTTATAAAACATTTTTAAATATATTTTAAAAACTTTTAATACATAATAAATCGGGAAATATAAAAATTTTAAGAGTTTAGATGGCATTCTATATATTTTATAAACTAGTGGTCGTAATAAAAATCATTGGAACTGTTGTTGGAAAAATAAATTAATATACTTTTCCTCTAATAATTTAATCTGTGTCACATATTTATAGTTATTCGTGTCATACTTTTAAAAATTAGACGATCTTAATTATAACTATCGTTGGAAAATTTCGGGTATATTCGGATATCTTCGGGAGGAGTGGGGGTCGTGGAAACTATGATCGTGGAAGTACAGTAATCTAAAATTTTACCCTATATTACTAATTTAAAGATAGATAATGTAAAATAAATTGAAATTCGTGCGTGTGTGGCGTTGAAAAATGAATCATTAGATAAAACTGTATATAATTTTAAAAATAGCGCTTTTGACTAATTTAAGTTAGATAGTGTAAAATATTTAAAAAATCGCGGGTTATGATTAATAAAAAAAATCTGTAAAATAATTAAAAAATCGCTCGTTTAAAATGACTCATTTAAAGATAACGAATAATTTAAAAATCGCGCGTAAAACCAGGGTGGAAAAGTACTGAATGACTAATTTAAAGATAACGCCAACATCCGGTTAAATTTTATCGTTAGACTAATTATTATTTACATAGTTTAATCTCTTATTGACTTTGATTTGTTGACACACTGGACCAAACTCCGGTTGAACTTTGAGAGATAGACTAATTATTTACATTAATTAATATTTACTTACCTTATCTTTGTTGACACAATGGCGCCAGACTCCGGTTGAACTTTGAGAGATAGACTAATTATTTACTTACCTTATCTTTGTTGGCACAAGAAGCCAAAATTAGAATTATTTCTTATCTTTGTTTACTTATCTTATCTTATCTTTGTTGACATACTGGACCAAACTCCGGTTGAACTTTGAGCAATAGACTAATTATTTACTTACCTTATCTTTGTTGACACAAGGAGTCAAAAATTAGCACTATTTATTATCTATGACCTTTGGACTGTTTACTTAATACTTATCTTTGTTTACTTAATCCTTATCTTGTTGACACAATCCTTATCTTTGTTTACATATTCCTTATCTTTGTTTACTTAAGAAGCCAAAAATTAACGCTATTCCCAGGTTGACCTTTGGACCGTGACCTTTGACCGTCGGCCCATACTCCGGTCATTACTACTCTCGGTAAATGAGTAAAATTATGAGGATTACTATTGTAGGCCTACTAGTTAAAATGTGTTATTTACATAATAATTATTATATTGGGGATTCAGAACTATACGATAGTGAATCGGTAGCTCATTCTATAGCTAAAAATAAGAACAAAGTTCACATAAACATAGGCCCGAAAACGCTTTGTTTTCCAGATATCCGCCATTTTGTTTTTTTTACAAAATAATACATATCTAGCGAACGGTTTGCTTGATTGAGTTCAAACTTGTCAAGAAGTTTAACCCACAAATGATCTACTCAATAAAAATATGCGATTATATCCAATGATGCGTTTTAAAATGGCGGCTGTTGAAATTTTCAAACCTAAATTAATCGAAAACAGTACATTTTAACAAACAATTTCAAGACACCTTTTTTGTAGCCCTTTTGATTCCCTATCGGATTCTGTAACTGTCAAAACAATCGGATGAAGTAAAATAGTTATGTGTAATAATTGGTTTGTTCAATGCGGCATCTAGCCCAGTCGGTATAGGTTACAACTACCAGTAATTTGCAATACGGCTGAATTTTTTTTATAAGTTCATTAAAGTATGTAGATTAACATAAAAAAAAGTTTACCAGTCTATCGATTTCCCAAAGTCGAAAAAAAAAATCGATTATCTTTTTTTTTTCGATTATCCTTAATATTTCGAGCTGGGATGAAGATAGAGAAAAATAAAAAATACCACCGTGTAGGTGAGGTATTTTCCAACAAAAAAGGTCATATGTATTTATTTCGTCCGAGCAATGGTTTGTCTGGAAAAAATTCGATAATACAGGTATGTATTTTGCAGCAGGGGAAATCACTTAAAGGGGACATCTTATTCATATATGAAGCGTTGGCTCATTCTAAATTGGCCGAATTTTAATATATCGAATTGAAACTTGACATAGGAGTTAAAATATATATTTTAAACATTTATGCTGAGTTTCAGCTTGTTATCTTGAAAATTACCCGATCTAGGAGTCGATTTCGATTATCGATTTTAGGAGTACCGGACTCACGAACTAATTTCAATCTATTAAAGTTTCGTAAATATTTGAAATATCAACATCAAATTTGTTTTACAAGTTGAGTACACCAGTATAAATATTCTTAGTAGGTATGAATTATTTTTTTAATGTTATTTTTAAAAACGAGGCGCTTGAAAATGGTCTTCTGTTTTACCTATCTCGTTCTAACTATAACACTTTCGGATTCAACGACTCCATTTTCGACATTTTTGAACATATCGATTTAAAAATTTGTACAGAAGTTAAAAACACAATTGTTTTTTGCTACACTTATTTTTAAAACTATATTTAAAAAATTGACTAATCTGCAGCCGATTAACTCAAGCGTTTTGATGAAAAATCTAAAAAGGTCTAAAATTATACTTTTTTAAGTTACTTGTGCTTTGAAAAGTAAATAATAAAAAAGGTTTATACTCCTTGATCTTGTTTGAATCTATATATTTAACTTGTAAAAAAACTTTCAGGTTGATATTTTGAAAATTTTCTAAACTGGAGCTGTTTAAAATGAATTGGTGGGTCCGGTACTCCTAAAATCGAGAAACCCATTGATAAGTCAAGTGGCTCTAGATCAGGTAATTTTCAAGATAACAAGCTGAGACTCAGCATAAATGTTTAAAATATATATTTGAACTCCTATGTCAAGTTTCAATTCGATATATTAAAATTCGGCCAATTTAGAATGAGCCAACGCTTCATATATGAAAAGATGTCCTCTTTTAGTGATTTCCCCTGCTGCAAAATACATACCTGCATTATCGAATTTTTTCCAGACAAACCATTGCTCGGACGAAATAAATACATATTACCTTTTTTGTTGAAAAATACCTCCCCTACACGGTGGTATTTTTTATTTTTCTCTATCTTCATCCCAGCTCGAAATATTAAGGATAATCGAAAAAAATATGATAATCGATTTTTTTTTTCGACTTTGGGAAATCGATAGACTGGTAAACTTTTTTTTATGTTAATCTACATACTTTAATGTACTTATAAAAAAAAATTCAGCCGTATTGCAAATTACTGGTACTTTTGGTCTAAATTGACCTTTACCGACTGGCCTAATCCTGTACCAACACAGTGAACACGACAATATTGTATGTAGGCCTATATAAATAATATGCTGTTACTATTTTTAACTTAACTATTAATCTTCATCCGATTGACAGTTACACCCTTCGATAGGGAATCAAAAGGGCTACAAAAAAGGTGTCTTGAAATTTGTTGTTAAAATGTACGGTTTTTGAGTAATTTAGGTTTTAAATTTTCAAACAGCCGCCATTTTGAAACGCATGGTTGGATATAATCGCATATTTTTATTGAGATAGATCATTGTTAGGTTACTTCAAGCGTTACTTCAATCGATACTTTTAAAATGTATAACATACGAGAATATTTAAAAAATATTTGTGCTTTTCCGATTTTTGTCAGTCAAAAATGCACCGAACAAGGCTTACAAAGTCTAAATTATTGAAAGTATGATGTTTCATCTAAAGTTTTACAAAATATATGCGAAAAACCCCCAAAAAGACAAATTGTTCATGGTTTTTGTTGTTTTAATAATTCCAGTTGGACAATTCCAGTTAATAATAAAAATAGCAATTCGAATTGTTGTGGTTGGTCGTATCTCTTTCGATCTCTGTCTTACATTAGCTGTGTATAGGTCACCGCTCAATCGTCATTTACGTTAAAATATTAGAGTAAACAATAATCTGTTTGTATTGGCTTTGCCATGGGTCGCCGCCGGGGTCGGAGAGCGAAGCGAGCTGGGGCGGAGCCCCAAGTACTGCATAAATACGTTGGTCACTATTTTAGTAACAATTTGGAAAACCTATTTTTAAATCCACTATTAGCGAATTTCCATAGGTAAAATGAGCTATTGCAGTGGCCCTTATGGTAAGACCCAAGGTCGGAAGTAGCAAATGAGCACCGATCATGGTCCCCAGAACACTTTTTAGGGTGTCATTAAAAATCATATTATGTTTATATGTGTTCGCACTCTAGCGGCCGCATTTTAAATCCGATTTGGTTCAAATTTGGTACACATGTCGGTTGTCTACGTCGCTCGGACGAGTTCGTTAGCCAAAAAAAATCCAACAATCGGAAGCAACTATTTTTTTGACCGGAAGTAACTATTTCTTGGGGTTTTTCCTACGAGAATGGATTTGTTTTTCAGTTTTTTCTACAAATATAAATGTAGGATGTTATTCTGCACATTTTGTTTTTTTACGCGACCTTATAGCTCGCTTGGTTCCCCTGAAATCGAGCAAAACGTAAAATACCATAGAAGTACCCGGTTCAAAGCCATGTGGTGGATTCTAAAGTGGGGTTGGCTGCGAAGCACGCAATTCATTGTGCGTTGAAGATACTTCCAATCCGGGGGTTGGCGTGCGAAGCACGCAATGCTTTGTGTGTTGAAGATACTCCCAATACGGAGGTTGGCGTGCGAAGCACGCAATGCTTTGTGTGTTGAATATACCCCCAATATTCAGAATGGCGTGCGAAGCACGCAATGCTTTGTGTATTGAAGATACTCCCTACCTGCGGAATGGCGTGCGAAGCACGCAATGCATTGTGTATTGAAGATCCTCCCAATATACGGAATGGCGTGCGATCCATTTTGCAGCTATTCAGCACCGTCGCGAGTACACCTATTTCCCAAATTGTTGGTTGAAACCCTAGAATATAGACCAATAAACTTAATTTTGGAAATTTGCTCGACTCCCGTCAGCGGTTCAGCTGCGCGGTGGAGTTATTTTTTTCTTGTAGTTGTTAGGATTTCAATGATGACCAATTGAATTTGATCGACCTTGGAGCAAAATCAATGCTGCCAATCTGTGCCGGCACTAATTTACAACCGAAAGTCGGCTTTCTTCAATAGAAAGTCGGAGACAGTTTGTCACGTCCGTGATTCAATTAGTCATATTAAAACGGCCTACTGCGCAAGACCGCTGACGACGTCCCAACAGCTGTAATTATCCAGTCAGTAAACGGCGATTAGTAATCAGCTGTTGTCTACACATCTACGCAGTAATGAAGAAAAACACTCGGTTACGCATTCTCTCGGAGTACTAGAAGAAACACGGGTTGCATTGTTAATCACAGATGTGCAACATCTCACGTTTTATCTACTGAAATATGTCAAACACGCGGACTAAAGAAAAACTACCATCATTCCAGACGACAAAAACTTCTAGGTTAGAAACTCTGTCCGAATTGAGAATGACATTAAAAGTTGTTTCTTGTTAACGTCGTTGTAATTTATCAAGAGATCTGGATCTAGTTCAACTTCCTTAAACTATTTAAGTATCCGAAGTTCACTGGTATGCTCCTGTTCGAAATAATTCGTCAGCAGCTGAATCGTTGATGTGAGTTGAACGAATTTCCAAAATTAACTAAAATAAACGGTACCAAATAACTGTCACATACTTTATCCCAGTTGAAACTTTATACCTTCCCAAGAGTAGCATAGGAGGTGGTTATTTAGAATTGCAAAAGTAGGAAAATGTTACCATGGAAAATATTAGATGCATGCAACGCACATCTATATTATATTATTATTATTATTTAAACTATTCGATCGATTTCGAACAAATTTACACCAAACACGTCAATTAGGCCTGTATAGATGCACGAAAAAAGGTTTTGAAAATTTTTGAAAAACAACCCCCTTTTCGGCCAAAAAACCCCAAAAATCAGTTATTATTATTATTAGCTAAACGAGAATTTTTAGAAAGATGAGGTTTTTTTGCGTACGGTAGGGTACATTAAGGGCTACAAATAAGAAAAATTTTATCAAAATGGTTAGAACAGGTTTTTTATTAAAAAATAATAACTGATTTTTTGGGGTTTTTTTGGCCAAAAAGAAGGTTGTTTTTCAAAACCTTTTTTCGTGCATCTATACAGGCCTAATTGACGCGTTTGGTGCAAATTTGTTCGAAATCGATAGAATAGTTTTCTCTCTAGCTTTATATGGTACAGACATACATTTTGTAAAAACCACTTATTTGAAGTCTGGGGTCCCAAAACGGATATTTCCACAAAAATCTTAATATCGGTTTTTTTTTGCGATCACTATACTTTCTCTATAACTTACTATAGTATAGTGAGAAAGTAAAAGTGTCCGTTCTTACCAATGAATATATACAGGGTGTTCATAAAGTCCTTTTAACCACCTTTATTATTTTTTGGGGCAGTTTTCCAGTCACGCACACTCAAGTTTCGATATAATTAGAATAAAAAAAAACTAGAGGACTAACCTAAACTGTTTAGTCACAGTATGTTGCCGATAACAGTATATTTGTAGGAACCTGCCTGGGGGGGTAGTTTTCCGGGGGGGTAGTATTCCGCATCCCCATATTAAGCTCTAGTTTGCGCCATTTTGTTTCTCTTTTAATAAGATTTCCAATGGTGTATTACATGACCTACTTTTATATTTGAATTTGGTAGCCCCCTCACCTACTTAAGCCTCCCAAAATCATATAGTGTTAGATATGTCAAAAAAATTACTGTTATGCAACACAACGTATGTATACAGAGTTTTGTTAACTTATTTTCAGTAACAAAAATAATAAGAGGGGTTAAAGTAAAGAGACTTTAAGAACACTCTGTATATGTTTTAGGCTTTCAACAAAATATTTGGGAAATCGGTTTACTCATGAAGGCACTGAATATTCATCTGCCTACGCGTACGAAATATATTAGTGGAATCTGTTTGAACCTCAGCATCCCCCCCCCCCCCCGGCTCACGTGCCGATTCGTTTCGCTCGCAGCAGACAAACTAGGTTCGCCTCCTTAATTTGCTTCGTTTCGCCTTCCGTTGGTTAATTTGAAATTCGAGTATTTTTATGGTAATTTGCAGTTTTTATAACAGAATCCTAGCAAATGTCAATAAAAACCATGAAATAAAAACAAGTCGGTATCCCAGGGACGGAGACATGGGCAGAGGGAGGCCACGCCCCCCACCCCCTAGCTCCCAGGGAAAAGAAAATATGTATATTATTAATTATAGTCAGGTATTTTTCTTTAAAGAGAATAGCACTAAAATATATTTTAAATGTTATGTGCCGTTTGATTTTGAGTTCAAGCATGAGCTGCTGGGTCACTACTTGGTGCGGCCTCTAGGCGTGTTATAGGTCTTCGTGTATTCACTGACGGTATAAAGGTACAGACTCAATGATGTGTGGAATTTCACCTGAACAGCCAAATTGGCTTCCCAAATTTTAAGTTTTCTTGGGGAGGTCAAAAATATCCCATGACTCTTTTTGCTGAAGGAGGCCTCCCCTCCTTAACACGTTCACTGCTACGCAAATTTCGTATTTCCTATGCTAGGAGCTGACCTTTTATTTTGTATTTTTGAACCTTTCTACGTAATAATCACTAATCTTTTAAAGCGGACGCACATGTGCGTCCATAGCATATAGGCTTAAAATTGTCGTGCGAAGTACGCAATGCATTGTGTATTGAAATTACTTCCAATACGGGGGTTGGCGTGCGAAGCACGCAATGCACCGTGTATTGAAAATACCCAAAATACGAGGGTTGGCGTGCGAAGCACGCAATGCATTGTGTATTGAAAATACTCCGATTATATGGGTTGGCGTGCGAAGCACGCAATGCTCTGTATATTGAAAATACTCCCAATATAGGTTTGGCGTGCAATGCACTGTGCGTCGGCCGTGTTCAGTGACAAGCTCACATGTGCGTCCTTAGCAGTTAACGTGTTAAAAATGTTTAAACTCCACTCCCCGGCCCCGGCCAGGCCCCCCCCCCCCCCCCGAAAAGATTTCCTGGCTACGGCCTAGTTTCCTAATAAATTTAACAATCTTGGTCTTAATTTTTTAACAAAAAATAGCTGTAAAGATCGTAACAT